>JAIPRM010008810.1:0-15461 GCA_025469315.1 Stegophylla sp. TES_Ste_2020
GATAGAAAATAATATAAGAAAGATTTTGGCGCAAGAAAATTTCGAAAACGTGAAAAAAAAATTTTGAACATTTTTCTAACATTTTTTTTTCTCATTTATTTTTTATATTATTAACTTCCTTCGTTCAGAATCGTTTTATTGAAGAAATGATTTATCGTTTCTTTAAAATTAAATACACCCGTCAGGAGAATCTCACCCATCGTGCGAAATATGTCCGGCTTTTTTATATAAATGCATAATATTTCGGTTATATTTCGATTTTAAGTGCATATTTCACATATTTTTCAATGTTTAATTTGAGTTTTCTTGGTGTCGGACAATATTTTTCCCTGAATAACTGACGAGATTAAATACTATTTTGATATTTTTATTTGTTTAAATGTAAGCTTGAAAAAAAAAGAATGAAAATTTTTAAAAAAAACAAAATTCATAAATAATAGAAGAAGAATTAATAATATATAAATACAATACAATTTTTAAAATGTATTTTGAGTTTATACAGTAAAATTAATATGTTTTATAAGAGATTATTTTAGCATTTTTTGCATATTTTAAGGTTTTTTTAAAGCTCTAAGTCCCTAGCCCTATAGACTCATCACGATCGATTGTATTCAATAAGAATATTATCATACTATTAGAAAACATAGTAAATAAATAAAATATACCAACACAATTTTCATCATCAGTACTAATGTATTTTGCTAATAGAATATTATATAAAATATGCAAAAATTTATCCGCAATGAGGTAGAAATTAACAGTACATTCATTTTTCAAGAAATTTTAGGAATTCGAGCTATCTGACCTATGAGCAAAAACAAATAAAATTGTTGACTTTGTGATTTTAAACAATCACAAAAAGGTGCAAAGACGCACACGCAGCCAGTGATCAAATATTATTATTGTTCAGTAAATTTCGGTCAAATCAATGATTGTTATTTTCGACAAGAAGTTCAATGGAAAAAAAAACGTATTAAATATTCGCACGTTTGCATTTTTATTTTTCTGTTATTTTTTGAACATTTCAATCGTTCAATCCGCACGAAAATAACATATTATGGTTCGATAAAAACCGAAACGTCATACACAATGTTATTATACACTATCTATACCGTATATCTTATGCGAGACCGAAATCAATGCCGTAGAAACAAAAGAAAATAAAAGTTAACAAAAACATATTTTTTTTTTTTTTTTTTTTTTTGAACACCTAGCACAGGGATTCTCAAACTGTGGTACGCGTCCCCCTTGGGGGTACTGGAAATTTTTTATGGGGTACGAGTCTGGCCAACAAACCTTTGAATTAAAAAATCAGAGGGAAAAACTCTAAAATCTATAAGTGTGTGTACCCTTCTCACTAATTTCTTTGGAAATAAGCGATATTAGTTTTTAAAATTTTTTTTGGATCAGTTTTTAATAACATATAATAATAATTTTAATAATTTTAATGGAATAAAAATGTATATGTAAGTCTTTGAAAATTTTTCATGTAGATTTTATAGTTTAGTAACTACGTAAGAAGGGGTACCCAAAAAAATTTATTTCTAAAAAGGGGTACAGTGTTCATAAAACTTTGAAAATCCCTGACCCAGCACATGCGTCCTGATCCTGTGTACATTAAAATATGATAAACGCTAAAATTTATCATTGTTATTTTTTTTTTTTTCAATCCTTACAAAACATGTAAATTTAAGATGATTTTCATGAAAAATAATATCATATTTGATTTGTTTCATGCGTTTATCAATTAGCATTTTGGCATCAAACGTGTTTACGAATTATATTTTCCCACCTCCGGTTATATATACACATAATATAATATACATTTTACAACAAACAAACGTTTTGTTTATTTTTTTTTTTTTTTTTTTTTTTTTTTAGGGCTTTTGGCCAAATATAAATATTTGCATTTTGGACTAAAACGCGCGAGTTATTCGCGATTATTGTAAAAAAAATTACTGGGGATTTTTTTTTGTCACTTCCTATCGACTCTGTCGTCCTTTTGTGTCCGAATTGAATATTGCGGTGTAATTATATCGCTTTGTAAAACGACGGATCCCATACTCGACGCAAATTAATTGTCGCAGCAATACTCTCGATTTAACGGTAAACACCAACGAGCAGCACAGTGGCGCAACCAAGGGAGGGGAGGGTGTTTTGGGTGTCTGGACACCCCTCCCCCTTTCAACCATATTTATGGAAATTTTATTCAACGAGTATTGAAAAAAAAATAAAAAATTTCCTTTTAACCAGGTTATAATGATGTTTTGTTATTTTTTATTTCAACTATTATCAATTAGTTTTACTCGAATTTGTATTTTCATTTTAAATTTTAAACATGTTATATTCATAAGCACGCTATAAATAACTCTCAACCTCCAACACGAGCTGCTAGTGCTTCTTACAGATTCTTTCAAATTGTTAAATTGTTAATTTCTATAATAATTAATGATATTTTAATAATATAAATAACCTCTATTAAATACAGAGATAAACTTGAAACAAAAAACTGCTTTAAAAATTATGCAATGCATAATATAGTTTTTGTGCGACGCTAAATAATTGTATTTATCTAAAAATAACGTTGTTAACTCGTAAAAAAAGGCAATTAGATTTTTCTACTCGGAATTTCTAATAAAAAAAAAAAAGAATTAATTCGTTTTTAAACAATTAATGAATTCTCGTAAAGTGTCCGTTTTATTAACATTGATTATAATTTTATATTTAAATAATTACAGTAGAAATTTGTGGGTGGACACCCCCCCCCCACTTGAAAAAATCCTAGTTTAGGGGACGAAGTGCCCCTGAACGAATAACTCCTTCTTCGGTAATGTTTTGGATTGAAATTTCCACTGCTAAACAATAATTATTGTAATGAGTCAGGGCTTATAGGAATTAGCATGTTTTTCAAAAATCATTTAAAACATAGCCGAGTATTATAATCGAAATGCGTTTCATAACGTTTCAAATTTTATTTCACAAGTATGCAAAATATAAATACATTAAAATAAAAATTTTGAAATGATCATTGTCTCCAAGAAGCAAAGCTTGTATATCGGAGACACAGAGTTCTACGCTTAAAACACGTCATAACAAGTAAATTACAACTAAAACCTGTTGTGAAATATATGAATACAGTATATTAATATGATTAACATAAGAGTGTAAATATACAAAATATACGAACCTAACACACAATACAGCAAAGTAAATAAGCTAATATACAACTGAAAATTAACTACTTATAAGAGTACATAATATCCTATAAAGAAATAATATCTTAAAATTTACAATATAAATTTAACTTTAGTGCTAACACATTATTTTTTGTAACTAAGAAAACTATTAAAATCACCGATATTAATACCGCCGAATCGATTACAAAGTTCAACGCCAGTATTAAATGGGGGTTTCTTTTCCCAAATTTTGTATTATACTTTTTTTTTAGTCTAAATACGTTATTTTTAAGTTAAAAAAAAAAATCTTTTAGCTAAATAAATTTAGCAGAGTATCCTTTGCATGGAGTCGTTCAAGAGAGTTTTTATATTATAATTTTTTTTCCAAATAATGTCAGTATTTGTTCTACATATTATATAAGGTTTATTAAATGCAATTCTTAACGAGGAATTTAAAGGTTGTTTTCAACATTATTATTTAAATATCAAACGAAATTCAACCGTACTTGTATGAAATAGAAGACGAAAATATCGTCCGATAATGATTATTATGTTTCGGTAACAGTTTTGTGTGCGTGTTTGTTGCGTACACGAGACGCGAAATTATAACACGGTTATAATATTAGTATGTTTTTACGGTTATGATAATATTATTATGTAAATTTGCGTTGAAAACAACCAAGTCAAACAGAAACTTAAATTGAACATGCTTACATATAGTGTCTTCGTGTCTTTATTACCAAGTATTGTTTTTGTAATGCCTATTCGTCATCGCCACTTTAACGAGCATCAGATTAATATACATCAATCGTATGATATTTAAAACAAATCATATTTTGATTTCTGCATGACGTGTGAAATACTTTTTAATAATTGTATTTAACACTTTGATTTTGACATTTTAAAGCAGACGAAAACGTGCAGGACTCGCCCACTTACAAACGAATTATTAATTCTCAAACGCTTAACATTATTGCAATCAATCGTCGTGAAATAATTTCCGTCCAAAGATTGTGTGTGATTTTAGATTTTTAGCGGAGCGAAGAAGCTAAGTGTTTTTACAATGATGTTTATTTTTCATTTTTTTTTTTTTTTTTTTTTTTTTTTTTTATGTGTACTCTTTTTTTCTCATACAGAAATGCTTGTCCGAAATTTTCCAACAACAACTTTTTCAATTAAAATTCGTCTCTCGATGAAACGTTCCCTAGAAAACGCTCTTCTTTTTTTAAAATTTTTATAATAGTTGTTAAAACTCTCTAAAGTCAACATAAATATTGCACGATTGACGTTCTACATTGCTTAACAACGAAAGAAAAACGCAGGTGCGACGTACCCTTAATGCAATTATTATGAATTATATCCCGCGTAAAAACAATCGCACGTTTTATCAGTTTTGAGCGAAAAAAAAAAAGACTTATATGACTTTTATTACGAAGGGCGCCGTGAGAAATCTACAGGTCCAAAGGGGTGCCAACGGTCGAATAAATTTGGAAACTACAGTATGATTAATTTACAACAATATCATATGGAATTAATAAAAATAAAGGATTATACACTTAGTTTACACTTTGAAAAAAAAAGAAAATAGATTTTGAGGCCACGCCTTATAAAAATTTCCCCAGGTCTCACTCCACCTCAAAGCCGGAATCTGATAGTAAAACATAAATTTTTGATATCATAACAAACTTTATAATTTTTAGTGAAATGGCCTTGAGTAAACTGAAGCTCCATTATTCAGAATCATCATGTTGAAAAAACGATTTAAACGTTTCTTTAAAACTCTCAATACACCCATAACAGTATCCCACTCGAGTAGTGAAGAATAATACCCAAGGCGCGAACAAACTTTCATTACACTCATGAACAGATAATGCAGAACGTTTTATAAAAAATTTAAATTAAAAAATAAAACGATTTAAAATCGTTCTTGTTTTCTTAATGCTTAATGCTGGGAAATTAAAAAAAAAAAATCCGTACATACTTCGCTCGTCGGGGTGTTCTTCGCACGTCGGGTGGGATTCTCTTGACGGGGTGTATTGAATTTTAAAGAAACGATAAATCATTTCTTCTATCAAAACGATTCTGAACGAAGAAAGTTAATAATAATATAAAAAATAAATGATAAAAAAAAAAAAAAAAATGTTAGAAAAATGTCCAAAATTTTTTTTTTCACATTTCCAAAATCATTCTTATATTATTATTTGCTATCTGCGTTTAAAAATTTTCATATAGTTCGGATCAAAAAACGATGGTTTCCGAGTCGTTTTTGTCAAAAATTGAAGAATTGAGAAATTCAAAAAATGACCTCTTTAAAGTACCATCTAGAGGCGAATCCGGTTTCCAAAAAGTTGCTGATCGAAACTTTTGTGGGCAAGTATTTCCATACGAAAAGTTGTACACGGAAAAAAAAAATAAACATCATTGTAAAAACACTAGCTTCTTCACTTCGTTCAGAATCTAATAAATTAGGAAAAAAATTTTAGAAAAATGTCCAAAATTTTTTTTTTCACATTTCCAAAATCATTCTCATATTATTATTTGCTATCTGTGTTTAAAAATTTTCATATAGTTCGGATCAAAAAACGATGGTTTCCGAGTCGTTTTTGTCAAATTTCGAGTAGTTTTTTCCAAAAAATTGAAGAATTGAGGAATTCAAAAAACGACCTCTCTAAAGTACCATCTAGAGGCGAATCCGGTTTCCAAAAAGTTACGGATCGAAACTTTTGTGGGCAGCAAGTATTTCCATGCGAAAAATTGTACACGGGGGAAAAAAAAGAAAAAACACAAGTATGAACTCACTATGTCATGGGAACGTATACATATATTTATAAACGGCTTATTTATAAATAGAAAACGTACGCCACCAAAATATGAATGTTTTATTATCGCTGTCTACTCATACCCAATGATGGGAAACCATAATATGCTGCTGCCACGACAGCTGATGGCCATATCCACGAGGATGTTATAGAGTGTAAATAAATATTTATTTTTTACCATACTACGGACGATTTTTGTTTTGGGATAACACCTCGGTTTCGATACGGGAAAATAAACAACACCGGAAAACAAATACGGATGAAAGTACCAACGGGTGCAAACACCGCGCGTTTATCTGCACGAACAGTTGAACTAAATTGCGCGGGTTTTTTTTTTTTTTTTTTTTTCATCCACAAGTATCCGTAGTTACCGTGTAACGACGGTACGACACGTGCTTGTGTACACGTCATGACGGTGGAAAAAGAACAACGTTTACACACGGCTATATTATACGTAGAGACCGCAATAACGCCTAAACGTTCCCCGGACGCCATTTTGAAAAAAAAACCGAACAATAAGCGCGTTCGTGCGCGAATATTATTGTTATACCTATATGTGAATGGTGGTAGGTCGCGAGCGACTCGTTTCGTTCGACTTGCGATTCCAAAAAAAATAAAATAAATACCTCCCCGCCAGGGGCGTATTTAAAGGAGGGGCACTTTAATTCACATTTTTTTTTTTTTTACCATTATACATTTTCATTTTTAAATTTCGCATTTTATCGATATTTATCTTTTTTACTTTTGTTTGATGTAATTATATCAATCAAACTAGTTATATTATCATGTCTAGACCATAAACAGTAAAAAGTAAATGTTATCATCACATTTTCACATCATACATTTTATTAGTTGAGACATAGTAATTAGGACAATTAGGTGTTACGTTACAGTAAAACACATTATTTTACGTTTATTTTAGATTCTTAATGGAGCGACTCATGGTTTAACAAAAATGTTTATTTTTTTTCTGTTAACATTTTTTTTTTTTTTTTTTTTTTTTTTTTTATAAAAATGCTATCAATGCTGATATCTACAACTTTATGAATATTTAGTTTTGTATTTGCTTCCAGATGGTATATTAGAGAGGTAATTTTTTGAAACTTGAAAAACTTTCAAAAAAAAATTGACAATTATGTAAAAAATATTTTTCTAAAAGAAATTTTTGATATGTTAAAAAAATGTAGTGATTTTTTTTCTCATTTAAAAGTTTTTTCCTGTTCTTAATTAATAGGGGGATATAAATCTAGCTGAGTAAAAAATAATTTTTTTATTGTTGTTGTTATATAACCTAAACTTTATAATTTCTAAGTAAAATTGACTGGTATAAATTAAAACTCTGTTCAGAATCGTTTTACTGAAAATTAAAATTATTGTTTCTTTAAAATTTAATAAACCCCCATCTATATCTCACTCGAGGATCAAAGAATACCCATAGTGCGAAATATGTCCAGTTTTTTGTTTGTGTCCCTCCCATTAGACATTTCTAAATACGCCTCTGCTTCCCGCGTCCGGTGCACAATAGTTGGGTGGGGGGAACTCATTGATAGAGTTTCAACAATTCGACGAGATTCATTGTACCACATGTCGGCAAAACCAAATTTTCAAGGTGGGGCAAACCGATTTTAGGGAGGGGGAGCGAGCATTATATAGAAAAAGACAATATTTTTATTCAATTTTTAATTTACACTGATATCTCATCGTTAAAATAAACACAACTGCCATTTTCCAATATCAAATATCCATGTAT
This sequence comes from Stegophylla sp. TES_Ste_2020, assembly GCA_025469315.1. Taxonomy (NCBI): domain Eukaryota; kingdom Metazoa; phylum Arthropoda; class Insecta; order Hemiptera; family Aphididae; genus Stegophylla; species Stegophylla sp. TES_Ste_2020. The sequence goes on from JAIPRM010008810.1 coordinate 7,746, forward strand.
ATAATAGAATATTTTGGGAATTTACAATAATACAATGTATTTTGAAAATACGAAACACGAATAATACTAAGCATTTAAAAATAAAACTTAAATTAGAGTTTATATTTTATATATAATTAAATTATGGAAATAGCAGGGGGTCGTGGTCTCGAAAAGACTGAGAACCACTGAAAGGACATAGTACCTAACTAAATTTTAATTTTTCAGCAAATCGATCGTTTCACTTGTGAGCAGGCTCGAATATTTACAGTGAACGCGTCATAATAATAATATTATCAAGTATCAATTTTTTAATCCAGTATAAAAAAGTAAAATTGAGTTGAATGAAGTAATATTGAAGCAAAAAGGCAAGTAAAATATAGACAAGAAAAAACCGGACATACTTAAAAGAAAGAAAGGTTAGTGAGAAAAAAAGTGTTAGAAAAAAATATTCAAATTTTTTTTTCACATTTTCAAAATTTTGAAAATTATTTCTCTTATTATTGTCCATCCGTATTTAAATTTCCAAAAAGTGTGAACTAAAAAAATATAGTTTCCTACTCTTTTCTGTCGAATTTCGTCAAATTCTCTCCGAGAAAACAATTGAGAATTTCGAAAAATTACCTCTTCACATATTATCATCTAGTTCATAAAATTTGCTGATCCAGACTTCTGGACGAGAAATGTCCATCATACGAAAAAGTTTTGACGGAAAAAAACAAACCAAAAATAAATAAACACGTCGTCTTTTCAAAACCGCCCGTAACACGATTATTAAAATATTATTATTCACGTTATTAAATTACCAATAATAATTGTAATTTACGTACACGTGGCGCGTAATAATATATTCCGTCGGACCGTATACGAAATTTAAACGACGAAATTAATTGCATTTACCTCACTTTTTCAATGTTTTAATTTGTATTATGAGTAAAATGATGGTTATTAATGTACAGATATTATAGCGCAAAAACAGCGCTTGAAGGATAAATAACGTGTCTCGCGCGATTCGTGTGCAAAAAAGGCATTAAGAGGTGTGAACAAATTGCTGCTATCGCCCGAGAACTGGCAGTTAAGTTTAAAATAATATAAAGTATACGGCATTAATTCGTTCGGCGTTAAAAACGACGCAATTATTGTAATAAACACTGCGCGTGCGCACATACCTATAGTTCCACGCTAATAGTGTGCACGTAGATGTTTTAAAGATTATAATAATTGTCTCGACACTGCAATCGTTATGAATGAACCGAGGACACCAGAGTGCGAACAAAGAGTTTAAAAGGATATTTAAAGGATTTTTTTCTCGGATTACCTCTCATCCTGGGGATTATATATTATTTTTGGAAAAATTTCTCCTACCGAGTAATTTTCAGTATTAATCCGTTTTCATTGCCGGTCAGTAAATCGTCGAAAACATTTCGCTGCTCCACATGAATAATAATTGTAAGACACCCGACTGGAAGTCTGAGGAGGCAAATTAAATGCCTCTATGATTGGCTTTGGCGCGGCAAAGCGTGATTATTAAGTTTGTGCGTGATTACAAAAGTTAGCGCACATAAATAAACCACTCAAAACTAAACTCGGGCTAAGTGCTATTGGATTATTCCCTCTATAATGTATTTAATCTGGGGACTGGGGAGGAGGAAACCGTTTATTATTTTTTTTTTTTTTTTTTTTTTTTTTTGACTCCGGCCTGAATCATCTGAATCAATCACCACACACGCCTAACGAGACACACTGTCTTTCCACATTTAAGACGAAACTATATATATATATGTATTGACACTAGCTCTGTCCACGCCGCAGACATAATGGAGTGGTGAAACTACCCCAAACGAACCCTACTTATTAGAACTTTACAATGAAAACGTCCAACATAATAATATTATCACAAATTATTATCATTGTTGGGATGAATAATAATTAGGTCACATTAGCTTTATATTTGACAAGTAAAACATTAAAAAAAAAAAAAAAAAATGGTATTGTTATTTGATATTAAAATTCTACTTCTAAGAAGAAGGTCTAAGTTGGTCGCAGATTATTCTGTTAATTTTTTACAGTACAAACACCTCGGCCATAAGATTTTTTATAAAAACTTAACTAAAACACGAAAAAACATTTCACGCGTATTATTATTAAATAAACTTCATAAATTGTAATTTATTTTTTTAATTAAAACGTGGAAAAATAAATTTTCATTAACTTTTCAAAAAAAAGTTCCACTGTAAACCTTATAATATGTAAATAATATGTTTACACATGATGATACACGTGTATTATGATACTAAAAGTAAAAACGAATAAATTAAAAACGTTAATACACCCATTACAATATTTACAAGGTTATTTTTCGTCTTGTGTTTTCTCTATTTTTCGCGAAACTCGCACATAACTCTCTCTCGTTTTCAATGACAGGTATGGTGCGATTAGGGTTCGGGACTTGTTGCATTCGCATATTATTCTTTACTAATGGCTGCAGATTAATCTAAGTGAGATATTAATTTGTTTCGAGACATAATGAATTCTAATATAAATATTTTTGCATATTTGACAAATTTATAGCATATATGACGGATGTATAGCACTTGCACTGCATTTTCGCGTTTTAAAATTAATACATTTATTATAATAAAGGTCGACATCGTTTTAGATGATTTTTCAAAAAATCTCTGTGTTATTTTTTTCGTTTTATTTGGGAAATGATCATTATCTTTTCTTTGAAATGTAATACAACCACACCTGGAAGAGTATCCCATCACTCAAGGAGCAAAAAACACCCATGGTACGACGAAATACCTATGTCTGACTTTTTTTAGATTCTGAGCGAAGTGAAGAAGCTAGTGTTTTTACAATGATGTTTATTTTTATTTATTTATTTTTTTTTTTTTTCTGTGTACAACTTTTCGTATAGAAATACATGTCCAAAATGTTCGATCAATAACTTTTTGAAACCGGATTTGCCTCTAGATTGTACTTTAGAGAGGTCGTTTTTTGAATTTCTCAATTCTTCAATTTTTTTTTTTTTTTTTTGAAAAAACTACCCAAAATTTGACAAAAATGACTCGAAAACCATCATTTTTTGATCCGAATTTTATGAAAATTTAAACATAGATAGAAAATCCTAAAAAAAAGATTTTGGCGCAAGAAAATTTTGAAAATGTGAAAAAAAAATTTGGACATTTTTCGAAAATTTTTTTGTTTTTCTTATATTATTAACTTCCTTCGTTCAGAATCGTTTTAATGAAGAAATGATTTATCGTTTCTTTAAAATTTAACACGCCCGTCAAGAGAATACCACCCGTCGCGCGAAGTACACCCATCGTGCGAAGTATGTCCGGCTTTTTTCTCTTACCTCCTAATCATTGTCTCCGATTCTGTATAGTTGTCTGTACTCAAACTTATCGAATGTTACAGACAAATCAAAAATAGAATATTATTTAAAATACATAAATTTGACGTGTGCCTATGATACAGCGTGTTTTAGTGAAAAAATATTCGCGCAAAGGTTCACATAGTTTGTTAGAAATAATACAGTGAAATGAATTTATAAAGGAAAAAATAAACTAAAATGGTAAAAAAAATAAAAATCAAAACAAAAGTTTTGGAATTGAATTTTTTTTACAAAACAGCACATGAAGACACATGATGAAAACACATGAATTAAATTTTAGAAAGCTACACGTTAAAATCGGTTAAAATAATTGATGTTTCCTATAAATTTACAGTTTCAAAAACATAAAGGCGAAATGTCTCTAATACAATATGGATGGGATGCACGTTTATTGATAAATAGTCCAAAAATCAAAATCGAATCGGCCTTGGGTTTCAGCCAAACACGAATTATTATTTTCTAAGGGTTTCCTTTGGATAAAAATTTGAGAACCGCTGATCTATGAAGACAACATAATATTTATTATAAGGGCATCCCTCCCCGTTAATAACACTAGAATTCCGCGCTAGAGGAGCGGCTTTGTAAGTAGATACGCGACGTGGAGAAATTACGAACCCGATCTGAATGGAATGGCGACGACGAGGACGTGTCAAGTCTTATCATTTTCGAATAAAACGTATTATATCACGTAGGAGTAGTATTCCGTCGGCAGCCTTTGACAACCTTTGACAACTGGTATGTGAAAACGATCGGGTAAAATCTCGATAAAATTTCACGTTGAATTTGAGACGTTACGTGTCTGAGCAATATTTGCTAAATAACGAAATGAAATTTCAGAAATTATAATACAATAAATTTGTGATTTTTATAGAATGAACGTAAATCAGGAATAATGTTGAGCCAGACAGATTGTTTAATAATGATCTGAGATTAAGTACTATAATTCAAAATCTATGTGTAACTAATTACTAGGGATGAGAACTTATAGAAATTTTTATCTATATCATCTATATTTTATAGCTAAGTGAGCTAAAAATCTGTTTCATAACCGGGTGCGTCCATATTTGTGGTTTTTATTTTGTATATTTCGATAACTTGTTTAAAAATTGCATATTACAGCTTTTTTGTGCATATTAATGCATTTTTTTTTTTATGAAAAATTTACCATAAAAAAACAGAACTTGAACATAGAAAAAATATAAATTAATGGGTATGAAAAAAAAAATATATATATATAATTTTACAATATATCTATAAAAATTATTTTATTTTTTTTTTTAGTTTTATAGAAGATTTTTTCCATTTCAAAAATATTTATTATTCGGGTTCTCTCTCGTTATCGTTTAGATGTTGAAAATATAATATATTATTCAGATACTTAATGCAACAAATTTCCTTTATTTACGAGTACAAAATATTTATTCTTTTATTTATAATTTTTGCCTATCAGATTGAAAGTTTTTATAAATTTTTTTTTTAATAATTAGTGATTTTTTTTATGCCCATATAAATGATGAATTTAATTAAATGCATAATATTATTGACTATTTTCGTGCATATTTACATAAATATTCTGCTGATTTCATCTCTTTTAACTTCTCACCTCTAATCATTATCTATCAGAGTGGAAGTTTTTATCTATTTTTAAATATTTAGCGTTTTTTATACATATTTAATGAAACTGAATGCATATTTTCGATTATTTTTGTGCATATATCAGTGATTTCAACTCCTGTAACCTCTCATCCCTACAGTAATTACTAACATTATTTAAAAGAATGAAATCGCCATTCCTCCACTCGTATTTTTCAAAAAATTATATAGCACGTACACAACAAACGTTTTATTCGATACATTTTTTCATCACATTATTATAAGTGTACATTATAATATTAGGTAACGCAAATAAAACGCACCGTCATTTTTAATTTTCAATTTTGCTCTCATTTAAGCGGATTTTGGAGATCATTTTTCGAAATTTTCAATAGTATCTCCGAAATTTTGAGGAAAACTACTTTAACACTTTGACAACCACCCTATCTCAACCCCACCCCGTGGCCGCAGATCTGCTTCAGTTACACGAGCCACATAATAATAATAATAATAATAATAATAATAATAATAATAATATGTAATTATACACTACGTTGTTCACGTGTGTGGACACAGTGGCCACCACCGTTTGATATTAGATTTACCAACTCAAATATAATTTCGTCGAAACACCCGCCACCTCGTACTATGTATACAACCCCATAGAGACGTGTACACAGAACACGTGCTCGGCGTCCCAATACACCCCCCGGCGAATCGAATCATAATATTAATATTATGCAACAATTACATAACGTACCTGACAACCCTTATCTATACCGACTGTCCAAAAAGGATCTAGGATTTAATTTTATACTCTTGCATTTTGACAATACCCAATAATACTCTATCGATACATACATCAGCGCAATTAGGACAAAAATTCTGGAGGGGCGGGGACTAAAATGTTTATTTATTGATTTAGCACCCGCAAAATACATTAATCTCAAGCGATTTTCAAAAAATTTGAGGGGGGGCTATGAGTGGATTTGAGGGAGCTTAGCCCCCCTAAGCCCCCCCGCCTAGTTGCACCTATGGATACATATCAAAAATTAGCTTCGCAGGTTAATCCTGAAGAAGCAATATTGGTAAATTTAAGTATTTGCGCCTGTCGTTCGCGGTTGCTTAAACTATTATAGTTCGTTTGGACTTATTTTCAAAAAATCGTTGTGAAATAAGTACACATTTTGGTGTTTACATTTAATAATGTGTAAAAGATTTTTAAAATTCAAAAGCCTCTACTGGGTAAATAAATGTCCCGTCAAATACACACGTAATAACTAGGGCTGTGAATTTAATGCACTAAAAAAAACTTGAAAAATGAATTAAAAATATCAAAAAAAAAAATGCAATGAAATATGCACTTAAAATGCAAAAAATACAAAATAAAAGTTTCATACATGGATTTATCGTTACACAATTCAAATTATGTACTTACAAAGCTATGTTTTGTTAATCAGCAAAAAAAAAACAAAAAAAAATGCACTTCCCTACAAAGTCACAGCCCTAGTAATAACGTTAGTCAAGTCGGTAGTATCGTTTTTTAGTGAAGTTTTCACAATAATTGTCTGAAATTCGTTCCAAACACTCACCGCGAATGAGGATCCTTTTTTTTTTTTTTTTTTTTTTCAGCATGTCCGAGAGAAAATGAATTTTTTCACTCTCTTTCACTAAAAATAACGCGGTAAACATCGAACACGTAATAGTTATAGCTCGGATGTTTATGACTTTGCGTGTTTTTTTTTTTAGAGCAACCAGAATTATTATATCCAAAGACGACACAAATCCTATTCGAAACGTATATGCAATGCAAATATACAAACTCACTTTGCAAGTATTTTGCATTTTTGACATTTTCCGGCATATAAATGCATAATATTATTTCTAGATTTAGTACCGTGTTTATAATTAGGGTTCGGGAATTATTGCACACAAATTACTGGAAATATGCATATTTCTAACCTAACACAAAATAACTAAAATATGCAACTGATTTTTTTTTTTTTTTTTAAATTTGACATAGTACATTTTAAATTCAAACAATGATTATGTATATTTGTCGACGTATAACTGTTAAAGGAAATGAGAAAAGCTGCTGGACATATATATATATATCGTACCTTGGGCGGGATATTTTTGGTGGGTGTATTACATTTTAAAGAAATGATAAGTCTTTTCTTAATAAAACGAAAAAAATAACCCTGAGGTTTGTAAAACCGTTACATTCTTCGCTTCGCTCTCGACTTAAAATGATGTTGACCTTTAGAAAATAAATGTATTAAGCATAAAACGTAAAGATACATAAGTGTGCTGTAAATTTGTCATATTATATTCGTAAATATGATATAAATTTCTCAAATATGCGTTTTCCCTGATAAATCGCAAGATATGAAAAAAATAAATATGCGCAACAATTTTTTTGTATTTGAGCCCATATTATGTCTTGAAACAAATACATATATATCTCACTTAGATTATTGACCACAGCCATTAATAAAGAATATGCAAATGCAACAAGTCCCGAAACCTATTTATAAATTATAAATACTATGATACTCATTTTTTTTTTTTTTTGATTATTTCCGATTTTCATCGACTATCGTCGTTAAACCAAAATTTTCTTGCGCCTTATATGATTTTCTATCCATGTTTAAAGTTTCATATAGTTCGGATCAAAAAATGATGGTTTTCGAGTCGTTTTTTTCGTTAATTTTGGGTAGTTTTTTGAAAAAAAAAAAAAAAAA
>JAIPRM010008811.1:0-15459 GCA_025469315.1 Stegophylla sp. TES_Ste_2020
ACTTCGCTCGTCGGGGTGTTCTTCGCACGTAGAGTCAGGTCGATTAGACATATATGTCAGTGAGATCATATTAAATTTTCAAGTCTTAATATCAAAAATCAAAAATTTTATTACATAAAAACTAACAAAAAATGAGAAATTTCCGAAATTTTCAAAACGCCGTACTCAACTCAAAATTGATCGAATCTTTTTGAAATTTTCATGACATGTTCTCGTAGCTATTTACAGCGATTGGTGAAAATTTCAAGTCCCTAGCTGCATTTCATTTAGAAGTAATGTCAAAAAATAATTATCAAATTTTACGGAAGTTTCGGTAATTGTGTATTTTGCCGTTTTTCGTCAATTTTTCGACAGTTTTTCCCAGTTTTTGGAAAATGTATTGAGAAATTGGAAAAGTGACTTCTTTAAAGTACCATCTGGATACGATTCCGGTTCTGTTGAGATACTGATCGAAACTTTCGGACAAGTATTTCCATACGAAAAGTTGTAAACAGAAAAAAAAAATAAATAAAAAATAAATATCATTGTAAAAACACTAGCTTCTTCACGCCGTTCAGAATCCAAAAAACCAAACACCCTGTAAGCGAATACACACATAGGCACATCGCCACCGTCGCCGCCGCCGGTCTCTTGTTGCTCGGTTTGTTTGTCTTTTGAAAAAAATAAATAAATAAAAAATACAAATACAAATAAAAACGAAGAGAAAAAAATATGTACACAAGTATAAAGTCTCGATGGAAACCGTATGGCAGACCGCGTAGGTAGTATAGATCTGCACAGTAATATGGTAAACACGTACCCCCCCCCCGTATAATATTATGTATACGAGCGACGACGACGGTGTTTTTATACATTTCCCGTGTCTCTTTACGGGGGGGTTATTTGGCCGCGCACGAGTGTCTCTGTAAAAGGCTCCACCTGACACACGAACTCGGCCGACCGCCCCGATATCCCCCTGTGACCTCCGTAACCTCCCTACCCCCACCCTCGACAACCGTTGTTTACGACGTCTACGGCGAGCGGATGTTTTACAAAAACAACAACAACACAATAACCGCCGCCAATCGGTCCTCCCCCGCGGGGCCGAAAACTTTGGTAATGTGGATTTTTATACGCTTCGCAATTTTTAAGTAGTCCGCGCGTCCAAATCTCGTTCGTGCAGTTTTCTCTCTTCCCTACGCTCACTTCCGGATTTCATATCGGTCGCGGTCGCGCTGGAAAACGGGAACGTTTCCAGTTGCATTTCCGTCTAATTCGGTGATTATCCCGACCGGTAAGGGATTCCCCGCCCCCATTGAACATGCTTATTCATTTACTTTTTTGTAAACACTTTTTCGTATACCTCGGGGTATACTTTTCCAAAAATTTTGGATCAGCAAATTTTTGAAACCGGATTCGCCTCTAGTTGATAATTTAGAGAGGTCATTTTTTGAATTTTTCTCAATTCTTCAATTTTTTTTTTTTTTTTTGGTGGGGGGGCTACCCAAATTTTGACAAAAAGGACTCAGAAATCATAATCCTTTGATCTATAAAACTCACAAAATTTAAACATAGATACACAATAAAATGGGAAACGTTTTGTAGCAAGAGCATTTTGAAAATGAGAAAAAAAAATTTTAGATATTTTTTTTTCTTTCTTTATTTATTAAATAAAAAAAGTACAGTAAAGTAAAGTATAGAGAAAAAAGCCGGACGTACTTCACGCCACGGGTATTCTCGCTTTTCAGGTCAGATACTCTTGGTGGATGTGTTAAAAATGTATTTTTTATATTATTATTTAGATTATATTATTAACTTCTTTCGTTCAGAATCGTCTTATTGAATAAATGATTTATCGTTTCGTTAAAATTCTACTCGCCGCCCACCAAGAGTATCTTACCCGAGAAGCAAAGAATATCCGTGGTACAAAGTATATTCAGCTTCTTCTTTTTTTTTTTTTTTTTTTGTTAATTTTGTTGAAAAAATTATTTTTAAATTACATAGGTGTTGAGTATACTTAATATTATTCATTTTAAGATTTTCCCAAACACGGAGTTGAACAATACTTAAAAAGTATGATAATTTAGCTTCGCGGTGAAATGTTTTACTGTCATTTTCTCATTTCGTCCCTCCAGGATTTATTTTCCTTCTAGCATATTATATACGTTACATAATGTACGGGGTCGAATTTATTGCCACATCGAACAAAATCGAATTTCAGAAGAATATTAAATATTTATTCACGACACGAACGTTTTGTTTATTATCATTTTCTTTTTTTTTTTTTTTTTTCTATTGGTGTACCGTAATTTCTCTTGAGATTTGAGATTCTTGAATTATAATGCGGATCATTGAGCTCTCAAAAATGTGTGGTTTTTTCGTTATCATATTAAGTATAAAAAAAAAAAAAAAACGGACATACTTTGCACCGCATGTATTCTTCGCTTCTCAGACGAGACACTAGTGAGGGGGGTGGGGGAAGATGTAAAAATGAATTTGGGTAGAAGCGTTTCTACAAGCGACTCGCTAGGCTCGAAACAGATTTTTTTTTTCGGTACCGTTAAGCAGTTATTATATTATTTTTTATTTATAATACATTTTCAATTTAAATTGCGTGATTAGCAAAAAAAAAAAAATTCCAACATTTTAACAATAATAATATGTTTATTAACGCCCTTATCAGTTTATTTAGAAGTACAAATATTTTACAAAATAATAATAAATACACGCGAAAGAAAAAATAAAAAAATATTGTGCTAAATCATTTAGCCAGTTTATAATTTATATGACACATTACTGATATAATAGTAACTTATTACAATGAAATATTTATCAATTAAATGTTAAACGTCATATAGATTCCGAAGTTTAGGTTCATTATCAAAATTGAAATCAAAATTATCGAGGCTATTATAAGCATTCTACTCTTAGGTTCATTGAAACTATTCACATATTTTTATTCACATTTTGAAAATGTTCTCGCTCCAAAATATTTCTCGTCTTATTTTCTATCTATATCTAAATTTTTTATAAAGTTTGGATTAAAAAAAGAAAAAATTTCCAAGTCTTTTCTGCCAAATTTCGAGAAAACTATCGAGAATTTCGAAAAATGGCCTCTTTAAAGTACCACTAAGAAGAAAACCCGGTTTCAAAAAGTTTCCTGTTCGAAACTTTTCGACAAGTATTTCTATACGAAAATATGTGTGTACATAAAAAAATAAATAGAAAAATCCGGACATACTTTGCACGATGGGTGTTCTTCGCACGACGGGTGGGATTCTCTTGACGGGTGTATTATATTTTAAAGAAACGATTAATCATTTCTTCAATAAAACGATTCTGAACGAGGGAAGTTAATAATATAAAAAATAAATGAGAAAAAAAATGTTAGAAAAATGTCCAACATTTTTTTTACACATTTTCAAAATTTTCTTGCTCCAAAATCTTTCTTATATGATTTTCTATCTATGTTTAAATTTTTATAAAACTCAGATCAAAAAATGATGGTTTCTGAGTCGTTTTTGTCAAATTTTTAAATTAAAGAATTGAGAAATTCAAAAAATGACCTCTCTAAAGTACAAATCTAGAGGCGAATCCGGTTTCAAAAAAATTCTGATCGAAATTTTTGAACAAGTATTTCCATACGAAAAGTTGTACACAGAAAAAAAAATAAATAAATAAACATCATTGTAAAAACAGTCGAGATTTGTTCAACGTGCCGTCGTGACCTCTTTGAACAAATATTTATTGATTATACAATTAATGCGAATTATGTAAATGTACCTTCGTTCAATTATTATTAATTATCATTAGTGATGAGAGCTGAGAAAGCGTGCGAAAAAGCTTTTAGTTCAAATTAAAGTCGTATTTGTAAAAACAATATACCTAAGTAAGTTTTGTGGGCTCTCTTGGCCTCGAAATATTAATTTGATCTTAACACTAGAGGTTGTCAATCTATTATTATTATAGTTTATGCCTTCTTTTTAGATTATTAAAAGCTTCCCCGAAACTTCCTTAGCGAAGAGACTTAGAACTTCCCCTTGAGAACCGCATCTATAAAATCGAAGAGGATAGGCTCTGGGGGTTTAACGCCCTTATCCCCGTAATTACGAGAGAAAGTGACAAAAATATATTTGTAAAGATTATTTCTCTTGTATATATTTTTCTAATAATAGAAATGATAACTGACACTAATGTGGTTGTCTAAACAGATTTTTTATGATTATTTCGTTAATTTTAATTAGAAATTAGAAAATTGTGTATTTTAATTTTAATGACTTATTCGTATAATATGTGATCGAATTTTATCAAGTTATTCTTAAATTCATGTTAATTACCAATTAAATACTTAAGCACTATAATGAAAATATAAAGAAAATACATAATTAAAAACATCATTATGACAATCAACGATTTAATAGATTTTATTTTTAAATTGAAATCATACAAATATTGTGCTAAAGAAATGTATTATTAGTTATTTGAACAGGTACCTACGAGTACTATCTGAAATACTCTTCTAAAAATATTTTTATGTACTCGCCTACCAGAGAATAATATATTGATATATTTTTCTCTAAACCAACATTTTCTAGCTCTCTGTCATTATTATAGTACTATAGAGGGGTAATTTTTTCGAAATTCCTAATAGTTTTGATAAACATAAAAATTATCATTTAAATTAAAATTAAAACTTGAAATATTAGTGAAATACAGAAAAAATATTTCTCTGATGAATTTTGATCACTTTTCGTATGAATATAGAATTTTGAAAATATTTCGTTTACTGTGAGATTTTTTTCGTATAAAATTTCTAATTCTCAATACAATAAAAATATGTTTAATTTACTAAGTCTATTTGTACTTTTATCAAAATTCTTTTGACACATTCTTAAACACATAATTGATAATTTTCACGAAACATGAAGTTCATTTGGATTAGCATAATTAAATTATCACACATTCTCGACGTAGGATCGACAATTATTTTTCTGAGTTATTAACTGAAGCTTCAATTAGAATCTATTTATTAAAATAACGATTTATCGTTTTAGAATTTGAGTGAAATATAGAACCTAGTTTTTTATTTTTATGCGTACCTACACCTTTTAGTATAAAAATACTTGTCATAAAGTTTCGACCAACAAATTTTTTGAATCAGAATTTGACTCAAATAGATACTTATTAAATGTCTTTTACATAATAATTTTTTTTTTTTTTTTTGTATATTTTGTGTTTATTGATTATTTTTAAGTGAAACTGTCTGTTATATATGATTTGGAGATCCACGCATAATCGCTTTACTGAATAAAAGATTTATCATTTTTTTTTTTTTTTTTTAATTTAATGTACCCACACCAAATACCACCCAAAAAACCGAAGAATATCCACGATGCAAAGTGTATGTCCGGCTCTTTAGAACGTTCGATTTATGTTTCGAGTTCTCTTTATACATAGCGTGCAAATATTTTTAAAGTTCTTGTTTATATTAAATTTACAGTGCATGTACAGCAGTATGTGATTTCGATGCGTAGTTGGTACGATTCCAAGATATAAATCGTCATTGTGTTTACCGAGATCAATTTGAAATCTACTCGCCCATGGTTACACACGTATCGTCGATATGTATACACTCAGCAAAAAAAAAAAAAAAACGATATTGAAATGAAAAAAAAAATATATATATATATATACAATATATGTTAGGGATGAGAAAAAAAATAATCACCGAGTAGTCAACGAGAGGGAAATTTATCGACCAGGGGCCGGGGTAGGAGGTGGTGCATATCGAATACCGGAAATCAAGTCGAAAAAAAGTTTTTTTTTTATTATTTGAAAATTATATATAATACGACGTTAGAGTTTAATATTCTATTTATCATTAATGATTGATGATGAAGCGCTGCATTACGAACGTTCTGTTTGAAGTTCAATTTAAAAGGTTAAATGCTTATTCAGACGATAATAAAAAGTTATAATCGTTTTTGAAAAGTCCGGAAAAGGGGAAATCTCGTCACCCCCTTTCCCCCCCCCGTCCAATAATAGCCGAAGTTTAATTTATCGTGTTAATGCGATAATTTCGTTTTTAAATGCGTTTTGTCTTTTTATATTTTTAGTCCAATACGGCTTGAAAAAAAAAATAAAAACGCGCATTTATTAAGAAAACTCAAAAGGAATCATTTTCGAAATAACTTTCAGCACTGATGTTAATCGAAATCAAAAAAAAAAAAAAAATGCTACATTACACTACCATAGGTCAATGGTTTATTTTGTGACTCTTTTCTTGTAGAATTTAAAATAATAGTAGCTTTATGAAAAAATTAATTATATTATATTATCGTATTTTTTTAAGAGTTTTTCTAGTTTTCTTGTACGGTCACAACTACTTTTAAATAATTATAATGCAAGAATTGTCATTTTCTGATTTCTTTCAAAATTCTCAATAATTTCTCCTGTTGTGTAGAAAACTAGGTACCAAAATTTCGGGTAAAATATGCAATTAACTAGTTTTTTATAGAACTGATTCCAGCTAGTCTGTTATTTAGTCGTGTCCAACATAAATGTGAAATATAAAAACATTTTTCAACATTTTTTACAACAAAATTCGGAACTCATGAAAATATTTCGTGTTTAAAGTTTTTTCGGATAAATTTTTGTATGATTTTCCAAAAAACAAACCCTTTTATTCAAAATTGACCATCACATATTTTTTGCGGTATCTTCTGAGTTAATAAAGATGATAAAATGTTGTTTTTTTTTTTTTTGTATAATACACACAAGAAACATAAGTATTTCATCTAAAAATCGTTCGGTCAATTTGAAAAAAATTATCAGAGCAGCATAAATCATGAAAATAGAGAAAAAAATCTGTTTGTTTCACGGGGGGTTTTATTATCAAAACTGGGTGTAGATTTTTCAGTTAATATATGCCGTTTCCAAATAATATTACTGATGATCATTAATTTCGACCGTAATAATTTATCACGTTGTGTCTGTGAAAAATTAATAATTATTCCATTCACTTATCCGTCGCGCTTCGCTTGCACAATGACGAATTAAAAACAATCGCACTGTCTAGTCGTAGAAATTGTCTATCCGAAAGGCCATTTTTCAAAAGCTTTTTTTCGTTTTTCGAATCCTAAGTGCAGCGTTCCATTTCGCGCGATAAACAAACAACTCATCTCGCAGTCGCGTTTGCTGTAAAACAAATATTAACGTACGAACGGATATTACAGGCTTCGCCTGTTTATAAAAAAAAAAAAAAAAAAGAGAAGAAGAAGATATTTCGGTACTTAATATATACGCGACGGACACGTTAAAACGAATTTAATTTAACAAACGGTCGTTACGACATTCGTTCGTGTTTGTTCCGTATGAAAGCAAACGGATTATAAATTATTTTAACGTTAACACGGATAATATGGACACGTTTTATCCATAAACATTATTGCTCCGACAACCATCTGTGCGATTATTATCGGTTATTTGTCAATATTATTGATTTTGTTTTCAACAACAATCTGGTCGAAATCGAGATCAAGACGTGTTGTTGAACACTGGAAAATATGACTACTACGCGTCCCTGTGAAAGTTTTATGACTTTTGCAAATCATTTTGCAAATCCTTTCAAAAAATCCTTTCCTCGCATAAAACGCGTTTAAGTAACACACGCACACACACACGAGTCTTTTGGCAATCGATTTTAGATTCTGAACGAAATGGAGAATCTAGTGTTTTTACAATGATGTTTATTTTTTTTTCTGTGTAAAACTTTTCGTATGGAAATACTTGTCCAAAACTTTCAATCAGTAACTTTTTGAAACCGGATTTGCATCTAGATTGTACTTTAGAGAGGTCATTTTTTGAATTTCTCAATTCTTCAATTTTTTTTTTTTTTTTGAAAAAGCTACCCAATATTTTTGACAAAAACGACTCGAAAACCATTTATATTATTACTTTCCTCCGTTCAGAATCGTTTTATTGAAGAAATGATTTATCGTTTCTTTTTTTTTCTTTTTGTCCGTTAAAAATGTATACTTATGATACATATAAATATGATATAATTTTGATTAAGTTTAAACAACGTGCCGCATGTATAGTGCAAATAATATTTAATAAACGAAATTATAATATATTTTTTTCGTTTTTACTTGATATTGTAAAATTTACAAATTGCTACATAACACGTTATTATCGCGTTTATTTCGTGTTACAAATCACGTAAGTAGATATATGAAAAAAAAAAAAAACACATTAAATAGTTATTTTTATTTACCTTATTGAAAGGGTTAAGTTGTAAATCAGGCATTAATTTTTTAGCATTAGACTCAAAGGTATGATCGTACTTAGGATTCTGTGTCTTCTGTTAACTGAAACTAAATTCTGTTGAGAATTAACTAAAATAAAAAAATAAATACAATTTTCAAAAATTTATTTCACAATTCTGAATAATCTTTTCAAACACGTGACTGGAATTCCCAAGGACCCCCCTGGTGTCCACAGACCATAGTTTGAGAACAGATGGCCTAGACGGTTGATTATTTTCAAAAAAAAAAAAGAGGAAAAAAAAAGGAAAGAAAGAAAACAACAACACAACAGTACTGTTTTTTGTCCATTTTACGCGAAGAATACAATGGTTATAGAATTCGTCGACAATGGCTATCATTGTAATCATTTGAATGTACTTACCTTTAGAAAAAGTACCCTGCGGTAGTGAACAGCTTTTATTCAAACCGACAACAGTTGAATGTCGTTTTTGGCGTAGTGAGTACGGCGTACTTAGACAATGTTTTGTCCCTCGATACCAAAATATTAACGCCTATTAAGTTTTTAATTGTTAAAATTCACAGTAGTCCATGGATATCTATAGGTGGTCAAAATTCTGAAAAAAAAAATATCATTTTTACTATAAATTTGACAGACTGATATGGCGAAACATTGTCTTTTGTCATAACTAGAAAATGAATTTGAATTTACTGTAAAAGTAAAAATATTTAACTATATATTTGTTTTTTACTTAATAAATATTAATTTACAATACCGAAATAATATTAAGTTGAAAATTTATTTGAAACATAATAATATAATAAGTGCTGTGTAAAGTATAAATTGTCATTTAAAAATTAAAAAACAACTAAAATACAAATTATTTGCATTTATCTAATATTCTTCACAACAGAAAAAACATTTTAGATTATAAAATGATTTACATTAAATCTAAATAAAAGTAATTCAGTTTATTAATTTAGAAGTATTATGACATTATATTATTTTTAAACCAGGCAACTGCAATATATTGAAGAAAAAACTTGTTTAGAGCGTTGTTTAATAGTATTTCATAACACCATATTTATGTCCACAATGATGTCCCATGATTTTTATTATTTCCCCAAAACAAATTTTGTTATAGAAAATAACAAAAAGCCGGACATACTTCGCACGATGGGTGTTCTTCGCACAACGGGTGGGATTCTCTTGACGGGTGTATTGAGTTTTAAAGAAACGATAAATCATTTCTTCATTAAAAACGATTCTGAACGAGGGAATTCAATAATATAAAAAATAAATGAGAAAAAAAAATGTTAGAAAAATGTCCAAAATTTTTTTTTCACATTTTCAAAATTTTCTTACGTCAAAATCTTTCTTGTATGATTTCTTATCTATGTTTAAATTTTCATATAGTTCGGATCAAAAAAATGATGGTTTCCGAGTCGTTTTTGTCAAATTTTGGGTAGTTTTTTCCAAAAAAAAAAAATATGAATAATTGAGGAATTCAAAAAATTACCTCTTTAAAGTATAATCTAGAGGCAAATCCGGTTTCGAAAAGTTACTGATCGAAACTTTTGGACAAGTATTTCCATACGAAAAGTTGTACACAGAAAAAAAAATAAAAAAATAAACATCATTTGTAAAAACACTTCGTTCAGAATCTAAGAAACAAATTTTACTAGATACGATAAAAGAAAAAAAAACATTCGGTCAAGGCGTGACTGGAGACGACTTGGATGGTTTTGACCACTGCATCTACGACTATAGTAAATTATAACATTATAATTTAGTGGTTCTCAAATTGAGATCACGCGAGCCCCTTGGGAATCGCAAACAAATTTTTTAGGGACGTTAATTATTAAATGTTTTTTTTTTTTTTTTTTTTTTTTTATATTTCATAATGATAATCGTTATTGAACACTATATTTAACCGCGAAATTTTTGTATTTTTGATCAATTATTTGTTATTTAAATTTCAATACAATAATAATTATTATCATTATTTGTCGTTGTTACTTTTTAACAGTATCACACAGTAGTACAAGTGTCGCTCAAAATATTGGTGGTATTATGGGGTGAAACAGCGAATTTTTCGCTCTTGGTCAAAATTCATTTTTCTGGCATTCGTGGCAAGTCCTGTTGTGCACACATTACATTACAACGGTATTAAATATGCTAATTCGGTCGCCGAGTTCTCTCATTAACTCGGTCTTTGAGAACTTACATAATACACTAGGCCCCTCTTTTTCTCCCCTCTTATTTCGAACACGTGACCGACATGGTAAAAGGTCGTCGTCCGATATAATATAATATAATGTAGGACAAATAGCTGTAGTAATAATACACGACCGGCTGCTGTTTAACGCACCCCGTCGGGCATCGGCGCAAAGTCAGCACTACGCGGACGAACGTGCGAAATTCGTAGGCGTAGGTTGGTTATATTACAACCGGGGCTATAATATTGGTAATAGGACGAGCGTTAATACAAAACGAAAACTGGAATTATTATCACGGTAACGCGCCGTAGACAAGTCGCGTTTTACCCCAGCAACGTAGTCCTCAGCCCTCGCGCCACCCCCCTAATAAATTGTTTAAATGGAAAATTTGACATTTTTTTAAAAAAAAAAAATGTAACGAATAAATAATATATTATAATAATTTGGACTAGGATTTATATGCGTTGGTATGTTTTTTTTGCAGCAGCAGCAGCAGCTTCTGATTTCTGCTTTTGTCAGCAATGTCACCAAATCAGCTCATAGGTAGATGAATGGTGTTTTTTTTTTTTTCATGTTTTCGCATATTTTGAAAAAAAATTAATATTTCTGCATATTTTAAAAACAATATAACAATATAATTGCATAGATTTCGACTACAAAAACGTGAAAAATTCATGTTTTATGGAATATGAAATGTTCATAGCCGTACAAAAATACACAAATTTCCAATATCCATTTTATCATGTTTTTTATTAGAAACTTTTTGAATCACAATTTGCCTCTGGGTAATTGTTTTTCATAATTCTCAATAGTTTTCTCAAAACTTTAGGAGATACTTCCAAAATTTGACATAATAGACAAGGAAAGTATTTATTTTTTTTAATCAAAAATTTATGAAAATTTAAAGATAAAGCAGACGATAAAATTAGGGATCAAGAAAATAATGAAAATGTGTAAAAAAAAGTACTATGTCACACGATCATATATTTTTTTCGTGTTAATTTTAATCCAAAATAAATGTCAATTTGTTTCCACTCAAAATCAAAAGTACCCAATCACATTTTATAACGACGTTTATATGATGAGAAAAATTATTCAAAATCTCAACACCTCAACATGCCCCCGAAGCGCCCCAAATTTATTACCGCGCCACGTCGGTTTGTTCGCAAAACGGATTAAATTTAATCCGTTCTGCGGTTCATCGTTTCACCCTCCCCCCACCCCCCCACCCCGCATAATATACATAATATAACGCCCGCCATAAACGCTATCAACGCGTAATATCCTCGGCGGCAGTACACATTAAATCCTTCGCGGGGTAATTTAATTCTTATCACGCCGTCGTAAAAATATTCTCGACGAACGAAAAAACTCCCATCAGGGGCAAAAAAAAAAAATCAACATGAAAACGTTATCACAAGTAACGGTTTTTTTTTTTTTTTTTTTTACATTATTATTAATACTTTTTTGGCGTGTTTTTCGGCACTAAACTTATGAACAGATAATATTTATTATTTGTAAAGTGTCGTCTCTATAGCTGCTCAAAATAATTTGCGACAAATAATTAGATTCATCACGTGACTTTGTGACTTATTAACTATCGCATAATATTATATCAAAATATTCATTCGCTCCAATACATAGGATGCGTTAAGTGGGAAAAGAGGGGAGGAGACCGTCCGTCCTAAAAAATAATTTAAGGGAGCAACGACCCTATCGGCGGCGGTATCTCGTAAACAAGTCGAAAAATTTCTTTTCACATAAATTACGATTAAGAGATTATTAGTTATTTTTTCTTATTCGATTTAATTAATTTTTAAATACTGATCTCGAAGTGAAGGACTGTGTTGTTGTTTATTTTTTTTTTTTATATGTGTACGCGTTTTCGCATAAAAAAACTTGTTCGAAAGTTTCGAACAGCAATTTTCGAGACCAAATTCATCTCTATATTATGATACTTTAAACATGGTATTTTTCGAATTTCTCTATTGTTTTCTCAATATTTGGGAGAAAAACTACCCAAATTTTAAAAGATACGGGAATTATCTTCTTTTTTTTTTTTAATTCAAACTTAATGAAAATTTAAACCCAGATAGACAACAATAGGAGAAATGTTTTGACGCAAAAAAATATTGTGAGAAAAAAATTTTGGAAATTTTTTCCTATCACTTTTTTTCCCCCATTAAATTATTTTTATTTTTAGTGAAATTGAATTTTTTTCATTTCCTTTATTTATTGGATGATAAAAAAATACGTGTATTTTCAAGAGAGAGAGTTCCAATTAGCAAGTGGAGGTAAAACGCGGGCACTGTGCTCGAATACGAGGGGCCACTCGATGCGTTTAAATTCTAACCTCATAAATATCGTTTCCCGCGCAGCATAACGTTTAGTACACTCACGACGACGGGGGGAAACGAAAAAAATCTCTTCACCACGTCCGCTCTGACGGGGAGGAACTTGTACGCGTTCGAAAAATTACACGGTTATTAGTCTAGGGCTGTGAATTTAATGCACTAAAAATCCTTAAAAAATGCAATAAAAAATATGCATAAAATCACATTAAAATGTTAAAAAATGACATTAAAAATATATATTTCTTACATTTCATACACTCAAAAAAAAAATATATATATATATATATTCTTAATGTGAAATTTCTTTTTTTGTCCAAATTCTTGAACTACTACTGTAAAAATGACATTAAAAAAAATTGAGAATACTCTTGAGGATTCTACAAATTCCATTTTGTAGAATTTCTACTTTTCTTAAAATTTTGTTTTTTGACTACTCTGTAACAGTATACACATTGACTGTGACCAGTGTAACCCTACAGTCGACATGTATATATCTCAATATTGATAGATATTTCAAATAATATAAACAAAAATAAAATGAAATGTGAATGAAAAATTTTAAAAAATGCAATTAAATGTACAAAATGTAGAAAAATGAAAAAAATGCACCAAAAATATTAAAAAATGACCGTAAATCAAAAAAATTCCCCAAAAAAATGCAAAATAAAAATTGTGCCATTAGATTCTGTATTTCAAGAATCAAATTTCTGTAGAGACGAGCAACACGTTAGAGCAAAAGAAAAAAAGATTCAAATGCATCAAGTTCCGGGCCCTAGACGTATTACACTCGCACGCGTTGTAGTATATTGTAATATCGCGATTTCCTCCCCTCCCCCTCTCGGACGGTAAGGTCATTTTTATTTTAAATCCGTTTCGGACGCGGTGGGTACGAACGAATAAAATATCCAAAACGATTTGTTTCGGTGATCGCGGGTCGAACGGACTGACGCAGCGCAGGTATAAAACTCGCCGCGGACGCTTTTAGGAAATTGGCTTTTGCTCTCGTTCCGTTTGCTACGTACTGCTACGCGTACGAATTACATTTTTACGTGCTCGTGGGTAACACACGACAGCCCCTCCCCTAGCAGTGATTACAATATTAGTCGGCTCAGGGGGAATGGCTGAAGGGGCTGAAGCCCCTCCCGAAAATTCGGGAAATCTTAAATTATTATTATCTAATTAGTTACAAAATAATATAAAATATGCGATATGGTAGCTGGTGGTTGTTGAAAAAAGTAGTATAAAAAATGTTTGATGAAGACAAGACGAAGACGTAAAAGAAAAAAGGGGGGTTATATATTTTTATCGTTTAAAGAAAATCAATTTTCGAGAACGAGGAGGGGTAAGGCGATTGTCCTTGTATCCTTCACTAGTATCTTGAACCATAGGCGCAATTGAGGAGGTCTTAGGAAGTTCAGCTGCCCTTAAAAAAAAATCACTCAGATCCTCCCCCTATATTTTTTTGAAAATTGCTGAAGGTTGACATATTTAAGCATGTTAATTGTTGGAGCCTTTGGAGGACTAATTCAATCAAATAATAACATGTTAGCCCCCATAAAATCAATCTTAATAAACAGCCACCCGTGGAAACAGCCCCTCGTTGCCCCCCCTCCCTCTAAACACGGCCCTTGATGTGTCCGACTTTCTGTTCGACGACGATTTTTTGTTTATTGAAATTCATAATTTTTTTACCGTATACACGTTTAAACCGCACAAAATATCGAACCGACCTCAATCGTTACACGCAATTCCTCATGTCACACGTCATTTCCACGCGATATGATATACATCCGAAATCATACGTTTTCTTGCTTTTACAGATGACATCAATCATCCGAACAAACGTGTATGCGAACCTCCTCTTTTTTTTTTTTTTGTGTTGTAACATAATATTTACTTCACTCGTCGCTCCTTCCGTATAAAAATATAAATAAATTAATGAAAATTTATTGTTTTACCAGTGTTGTAATTTTTTTAATTGACCCCGTCAAAACCGCCATCGGTCGCTGAGAAGCTATTTTTTTATTTTGTTTCTTAAATTGTGATTAGACCGAAAAAAAAACATACTACAGTTGTACGCTTTATTACTGATAATAATAAATTGATATATATAATAATAAATTCTTCTACTAAATTTATAATCCCAGTTGTGTAAAATAAAACAAACTTTTATGTTTAATTTTTTTTTTTTTTTTTTATTAAAAAGTACTAATTTATAGGGGGGGAGTGTCTTTTGCCCTTTGGCACATCACCACCGCACATATCGTTAGTGTTTTCTACATTTATAGGTACAAATAAATAAAAATTATTAACAACGCTAATTAACCGTTACGGTTGGAAACGCGTTCAAAACAGAGCCGCCAACGCGACTATACAATATGGTATATCTGTCGGAAATTGGCTTGGATTTAAATAATTAATTCCACTGTCAAAGCGGTGCAATAACCTTTCACGTCTCCGTCGATGCGTTAAATGGATTTTACTTTAATTTTATTTCACAACAACAAATCTACCGAACAAAAGCCGGACATACTTCGCACGATGGGTGTACTTCGCACGACGGGTGGTATTCTCTTGACGGGCGTATTAAATTTTAAAGAAACGATAAATCATTTCTTCAGTAAAACGATTCTGAACAAAGG
>JAIPRM010008812.1:0-15458 GCA_025469315.1 Stegophylla sp. TES_Ste_2020
TTATGACATATTTTCGTATATATTTTTAGTGGTTGGTGAAAATTTTAAGTCTCTAGCTGCATTATTCTAGAAGTTATGGTAAAAATAAATTTTCAATTTTACGAAAATGACGGTAACTGCAAATTTTTGCCGTTTTTTGTTAATTTTTCGACATATTTTCACCGCGTTTGGAAAAAGTATTGAGAAATTGGAAAAATGACCTCTTTAAAGTACCATCTGGGTATGATTCCGGTTCTATAGAGATATTGATCGAAACTTTTGGTCCAGTATTTCTATACGAAAAAGTGTTCACATAAAGAGAAAAAAGAAAAAAAATAAAAAAAAATAAATAAATAAACATCATTGTAAAATCATAAGCTTCTTCACTTCGTTCAGAATCTAAAACAATAACACTTTGCATCAAATTTGAGCTCTCAGACGGAATATTTGCTCACATTTACATTTTCCATCATAAACATTTCGAAGTTTTATTATTGTTTAAAAAAACATTCTTAATGCATTCATTCGGCGTGTTTTATAATATTGTAATATTTACAGAGGGAAAACTTTCATTTTAATATGCTTTTTGTCGTTTGATTTTATTACGTCACCACCCCTCGAAAATATGCAGCGGGTGTCTAATTGAATTTTAATAGAATGTTATGTTGCATTGTCTGGTGTTTTCAGTTGAGTTGCATCAGCATTGTTCGGTTTAGAATGAAATATGATTCCCAAAAATAATTTTCAACGCGATCGGAAGAAGTTCGGTAGTATATAAGGATTTACTAAATTAAATAAAAATTCAAAATACATTAGACAAGTTTTCAATAAATCAAAACAATATATTCTTTTAAATTTTATTATAGTATTATTAACTCGTAATTGTGAAATGTATTTAAATTTAATTATATATATATATATATATATATTTGTTAAACATCGTTGGGAGTAGTACTGATATTTTTGTAAGTTCACTTAAATTAAAATATGTTACTTACGATTATTATGAATTTTAAATAAAGTTTTGGATAAAATTAAATTTTTTTTTTTTTTCGTTAAAAAATGGATTCATATAAATTTTAATTTTAAACGCTTATAAATAATAAAATAACAATTTTTGAGATATGTTAGAGCCTTTAGACATATGTATGAGGTTTTTATACATTTTCAGCTTATAATATCAAGAATTAATATAAGAAAAAAAATTACGAAAAACAAGATAATTTCAAAACTATTCTATTGCAAAAGTGCTAAATATCTTTTTAGTTTATATTATACTATCGATAATACAATGTAAAAATTTTTAATTTTTGTTACTACTAGTTTTGCCGTTTTGGATTTAAAAATTAAATAATGGAAATTAGTGTAACATAAATTTAGTTTACAGTATATTTTACATTCTGCACAAAAACTGAGTATAGTATTACCTTGTTTTTATAAAAACATTGTCGATAATGTCCTCTTTAAAGTACTATTTATGGCCAATTTTATTACCTATTTGGCTGCTTGCCAAAAGTTTTAGAAATTTTCTTTCATTTTAAGCATTATAATCGATCTACTCAGAAACTAAACATTTTAGTAATGAATTAATTTTCTTATTCAGTATTTTTTTTATTTTAGTCGTAACATGGGTCACGTAAATATTGGTTATATATTATTATATTTGTTGCTTACTATTCGTTATATTATTCTTAATTCAATGTGATTCAGATTATTCAATGTACTCGTATAATTTTCTATGTTTTTGGTTATGATCATTTAATGTGGTAGTAACTGCAAAACTTTTCTGAGAATATACCCAATAATAATAGTAAATTTTTATATGCCAATGACTTTATTCAAAGATCATACACAGGTGATATAATACGGGAGGGTTAAGAAATCTTCTAGTTGTATTCATTTCAAAAATAATCCATATTGATAAAATAATAATATATTTTTAGTAAATTACTGTCGATACTTGTTCCTGCAGTAATATAACATTATATAAACATATAGTATACTTATATTATCAATATTTTAGATTTGTATATCAAGTAATTTCATATAAATTAAATATTTCATTTTTAATTAATTATTAAAAATGTTTGCTCATAAAAAATAAAGCTCTAATTGCTTTTAGATTTATTGAAATTCCACGTATAACACTCGAATATTATCCTTGAATGTCAAGCGTTAAGAATGTCTTGTAATTAACACGATTGTTTTTTTTTTTTTTTAATTAACACATTTGTTTTTGTGTTATTGAAAGCATAGATGACGAATCATCAAAATCGTTTGATTTATACTCGTATAATTAAATAATAATTTTGTAATTGTGATGGTGATTTCACTGAACTCGTTTAGTTTTACTTATAAATAAATATAATATAGTTTAATTATGTTGTGAGTCTGAGTGAAAAAAATTCTTCAACTCGTCGTCCATACGCTTACTGTGACCAGAAATGGAAATATAAAATTAAGTATACAATATTTAAATATAGTTTTTCTTTCAAACTATTTCTTGAAGAAATCTGTCAATGTATACACGTGTTATCTTTATGATAACATTTTTCATGGTATAAAATTTATATTATACATCTGGTACACATTATCTATTATTCACTATTCCCCCAAAAAAATAAAAATATTTTTAATTGTAATTTTGTTACAGTATCAACTTGTTAAGTGTGAGAATGTTTCTGGTAAATTTCAAACCTTAATACAATGCCATTTTATGATATAAGCATTATTCTGATTTGGGGGAAATTTTACATATTTAATTTGATTAGCAAATATGTAGCATATTTAAAATTGAATAGGTACTTATTTAAATTATGAGTTTAAACCTATATTCTATTCATTGTAATCGCGCCTAACTTACAGATTTACCTTACTATGATCTAACTAATTGCTTTTATTAATAATTGTAAAAAAAGTGTACTAATACAATATTACAAGTACTAGGTTTATGCCAAAAAACAAAAATATTAGGTTTTACAAAATATGCATTAGGTCAAACTATAAAATATAAATAAATAACCAAATAAATTATGAACAATTTTTATGTAAATATATATATTAATTCATGGTATTATTGAAAAATAAAAAAAGAGTAAAATTGCATGTACTTAACAATGTTGTTGAGAATACTAGTACAATACAACTAAAAAGAGTACTGTCGTACAAAATAAGTACATCTAGTCACTATAATATAACGATATCCTATAATTACAGTAGAAAAATTAGATATAACTTTGCACTTAGTAAAAAAGATTAAAACGTGTATTTTAATGAATACTAAATAGTATCTCTCATTTTGTATACAATTTATTTATAAAGTAAATTTAAAGAAATAGGTGTGTGGGTAAATCAACTAAATATTTGAGAATATAGGTAAATAATGTTAAAGCAGGACATATTTCGTATATAAATAATTTTTTTAATAAAACGATTCTGAGTAAAGCTTGAGTTTATACAAGACAATTTCATTTAAATATTATGAAGTTTATTAATATAACTAAAAAAAAATATTTTGTACTCGGCTAGTCTTTTTATGAGAAAATATTGTTGTTCATATTTAAAAAATTTTCTTGCACCAAAATATTTTCAATATTACTGTCTTATCTGTATTTAAATTTTCATAAAGTTTGGATTTAAAAAAAAAAAGAAGTTTTTATGTAGGTAGTTTTTTCTTGCCAAATTGTGAGAAAACCATTGAGAATTTCAAAAAATGATCTTTTAAAAGTACTATCTAGAGAAATATTATGATTTAAAAATTGCTGGTCTTAACTTTTGGATAAGTATTTCCATACGAAAAAGTTTTTACGGAAAAAATAAAAAATTTGAAAAATATATATAATTGTAAAAACATTAGCTTCTTTGCACCACTCAAAATCTAAAATTACAACTATTCGTACTTGGGTTAATAACGTGAATCAAACCCGTTGACATTTTCTCAGTTATTTATGTTCATACTATGCACTGATTGTGATGAAAAACTACTCGTACTTAGCAAATGTGAATATTGTGGTAAACTGGTAAATGAAAAAGTATAATAATTGACTAGTTTGCGACTGTCGAAAAATAAATATTGATTTCATTTTATAAATTACAATATATACCAAATTAATTTTAATTTTTATTTTTATTAAAAAAAAAAAACAGATGTAGCATATTGTAATGTTAAAATGTATTTCATTCGTTTTAATTTGTACAATAAACGATTTTAGAAAAAAAAAATAGACATATTTTTAAATATTATTCTGAGTTACGCAGTATGGTTGTGAACCCTGGCTTTAATTTATGATTATTTTTCGTCTATTACTTGTTTTAATTTCTATTTGAAGCATTAAATCACAATTATTTATTTACTTTTGACTAATAGATTTGGTTATAATTGAATTTTCTCCCTCCCCATTCCTACATCTGTCTATTAAGTAGATTATCAAACAAGTAGCGACTACGAAACTCTATTAATGATGGCGAGAAAAATGTTTGTAAAACCATACACAATTTTCTTGCACTGTTTGCATAAGATCGGTTTAAAGTAAACAATAACACCACAGCAAATACGATAAACTACGTCGTTGACCAACAGCTGACAGTCGTATATAAATCAAACCTATTCTTAAAGTCTTTTGGCACTTCGTGTCAAACATGTATGATAGTGTTCAATGAAATTTAATTGAATCGTTAATTCGAGGTTCCTTTGGAAATAGTTTTTCTCTTTAATTAAACTTAGAAGGTAATGCAATAATTTTTAGCGTCGAATCGCAAATGCGTTTCATCAGATCAGTGTCTTAATGTGCAATTTCCAAAAAGTTGAAAAGTTATTAAAGCGTTTCTTCGTCTTGAGAGTCAAGTGACGTTCATATACAGTAAAATATTTCGTAATGTTCAAAGAATTACGCTTCGACACGATTTTTCAAGTGTCATCACAGTGAGTTCAAGTAGTGTACATCAAAATGATCATTTTGAATACTTTTATTTATACTAAATATATATATACAGTATACACATACACTTATACTTTTTTTTTGTAAGAAAAAACATTAAAATAAAACTTTAAAAAAAAACTTGGTTATAAACGAAGAAAATTCTAGTGTAATAGTCGTGATATATATATATATTATATTACAATGTATAATTAATACTTTATTGAACAACACACGCTATTCGAACAATTAAAAATAATTATATTAATCATGTGTTAAGTTCTGGGACATACGCAGGAAAGACTTTCGAGGATGTTTGGAAACCAGATATTTAATTTTTTTCAGTAAACTTGATTTAATATAAAAATTAGCTATACTAACAATAATTTTCACTCATCATATAAACAAAAATGTAACAAAAAATGAAAATCACAAAACTAAATCTATTTTCTTGGGAATTTTAGCTATTATGTTCAGAATCACATTACAAATTACATTTATGTACATTTAACTATGTCAATTCATTCGATCATTTTTCTTTTTTTTTCTCAAATACGTTATCAATTTATGGGGAAAGAAAAATAGAATTTTCTTGTTGTTTATTTTATTGTGGTCTAAAAATGATTGCTTTTATTGTATTATCTTATTAAATATTTACAATTTATACAATTTATTATTATATATATTTATATATATAAATAACTATGTGATGAGATAAGTTATTATATGATGCAGTAATTGTTCGCCATGCGAAGCTTACGTATTTTCAATGCCTATAACAATTTTAGAATTCTGGCGTAATTTTATTTCATTTTTAAATCTCGTTTAAGTATCTTTTTTTTTTCCATTAAATTTAAATTTAATTTTTTTTTCCTTAAATATATATTTTACTGTTGCCAGTGTTCTACAAACATAATATTATATTATACCTGACCATTAAAGTATAATAAGTAAATAACCACACAAATATCTTAACATTTCGGCTGGCGTTTGAACATCCACATAATCTCCCTGAGTGTACGTACGTGCCAGGTTAAGTTTAATAATCGTTAAAAAGCTTTGTGTAACGAAACGTCTCCAGATACAAATTTAATAATATTGTATCGTTAATACCGTAACAAATTCGTAAAAAGGTATTTAAAATTATATTACACTGCAGTGTGCAATTTAGAACCATAATATTGTAATAGGTAGTATAGTGGATTTCTTGCAAACACAGAAAAATAAATTTTATTCGAAATAAAGCTACATGTATATTTTATCCTCAAACCATTACTACTTTCCTAGAAACGCAAGAACGATATTATTTGAAAAATATCTATGTTTGATTAAAGGTTTGTTATGTGATGTCGAATGATCATTTCATGCATATTTAATGTATTGTTATAAATTGAACTAACATATCTATTTTTCCATTATTCGTAGAATCTAGGTCACATGTTGTGTGTGCGCTAACATTTCCGAAAATGCAAAATATTGCAAAATATGCAAAATCAAGTACATAATCACAAAAATTAGAGTACAAATATTTGAAAAATCATTTGTAATAAGTGGTGATGTATCTTGTCAGTATAGAAAATAAAAATAAAAAATCCGAATAAAAAATAAGATACACGTACACCACGCCGGATTGAATGAAAAATCATACATAAAATATTTTAAAAACTTGTAATTTTCAATCGAGTTTGAAAGACTTGCGGCAATTATCATTTTTTATTCCCATGGACGAATATTCTAACTTTTTCCGACGGCGCGATACTATTGGTCGGACCAATTAGAATATTCGTAATTTGTTGTATTATAAAATATTATGATTTATGTTAACACGCCACCGAATATTTCTGCGAAATTCTGCGTTAAATTTATCTCTGCTCCCTCCTTTTGACGTATTAATAGTATACCTAATACCACGTTGTCTAAATAATTGAAACGATATTATGATAGTAGAAATACTGTGAAATTTATATATTTTTTACTCGTTTTGTGCGTATACGATACCCGGAAGATGTGCTTACCATTATACAGGGTGATTTTTTTAAAGATGTTCATTATTAACCCTGTATTATGCATAAATTTGAATCTTTTTGTGAACGATTAACAAAATCAAACTATCCCTAATAAAAATTTTTTTTAAGAAATTGACATTTTACTATTTTTAAGTATCTAGTTTACTTTAACGGTGACATTGCTCAATATTTATAAACAAAACATATTGATTTTCATTGTTCTATACTATTAATTACATTATTTGAAGCCCTAAGGCATGTAAATGTTCAATATTAAGTGTTGCAGAGTATGGAGAATTTGGATTAACATTCACTTCCACAAACCCGATATACCAGCGTTTTTCTATCCATTTGCCATTCAACTCATCGACTTCTCAGCCCTAAGTACTACTTATATATATATATATATATATATATATACATATGGTAAGACAAATAACGTTATAACGGAAAATTACAATATTCATGGATCATTTACGTTACTTGCCTAAAAATGTGGTAAAAATGGATATGTTGATAATAACGAACTTACCTCATTCCTTATTGTTAACACAATATTTTGAATTGGGCCTCTGAGATAAATAATTTAATATTACATCACTTTAAATAAGTGGTACCCCATTATAATTTATAAGACTCGCCATGTACCTTCCTCATATAATATGCAAGAATTTCCTTTGATCGTAAAACACCAATTACCAATATTAGAGTGTCGCAGTTATTTCGCCAAAAGGAGGTGAAAGAAAGTTCGAAAAATTTCTTAAAATAATTTCTTTGTTGCCCTCAACCGTTATATTCAGTTCGCCGACAACGATAATATTTATGGAATTCAAAGAGCACAAAATATTTAATACCACTCTTAGAATTTCGTGTTTGACGATCTAAAATACTTTACCGGAACGGTAATACGAAATTATGAATTATTAATAAATGCGGGATAACTCGTTTATATAGTGAAGTGCGAATACAATATAATATTTATTATTTTATGCCACGTTTATAATTCCGAGAGTTTGAAGTAACCTAATAAAAAGGCAGAGATGAGGAAGAAATAAGTTTCCCGCGAAATAGCGGTTTCAAAGATATTTTTAGATTTTGAGCGGGGCGAAGAAAATAGTGTTTTTACAATGATATTTATTTATTCTGTATATACTTCAGCAACTTTTTGAATTAAAATTTGCCACAAAATGGTACTTTTGAAAAGTTATTTTTTGAAATCCTCAATAGTTTTCACAAAACTTGGGAAAAACAAGCCAAAAATTAACAAAAATGCCTTAAAAGTAAAAATTATCTTTTTTTTAATCCAAACTTTATGAAAATTTGAATATAGATAGAAAATTATATGAGAAATGTTTTGGTGCAAAAAAATTTTGAAAATGTAAAAAAATTTCCAATCTTATCAATTTTTTTTCCTGTTTTCAGTTAAGTGGGATATAAAACTGGTTGAGTACAAAATTATTATGTTTTTGTAATGTCATAGATTAGGTTTTTAAGTCAATTATTCCATACACGTTGTCTACCTATAGTATACTTAATCTATGGTAATATTAATAAACTTTGTTATTTTTAAGTGAAATTATATAAACTGAAGTTAGAAAGAATTGTTTTGCCTTTTTGATTGAGGATTTCCTATCGTTATGGTGAATGATTATAGAATCGAGTTAGGTAGTTTTGTACTTTTGTTTAGAAATGAATAGGAATTTCATAGTCAGAGGAGAATATAAGCAGTGGTGGATTTATCTGAAAAAAAAAAATGGATATTTGCTGTTTGAGCTCCTATTCGAAAAGGCTTCTTTTTATCAAAATTGTCTCATAATTTTTCATTATAAGAACAAAAATTATAGAATCAAATTTATATAGTAGTGTACATTTATAGAACAAATTTGCTGACAGTAAATTTGTATTTAACATAATTTGTTATTGGTATATTTATTATATTCTAAGAAGTTTCAGGCGAAAAAAAAGTGTAGGAGGAAAAAAATAAATGTTGGATATCACCGGAAATAGTATGTACGAATAGTAGGTACATCGACTGATATCTGTCCCCATTATAAATGACGTTTCATGAATGCCAAATAAAATAATATCAATCTTACTCACTAGCATTGACATAATGCGTTTTTATCCCGTATATTTTTTTATTCCAAGAGTATTCTTTTGATTATTTTAATATCATGTTTATCAGAACACAATATTGTTTTAGGCTCAAGGCTTGTATCTGGGAGGGAGGGTCCAAAGGTCCAAACCTCCACTGAATTTTGGAAAAATAAAATTGACAACAACCCGCTAAAAATATTTGAATTTAACAAAGAATACAAAGGTTAATTTTTGGAGCCACCCCCATCCCCCTTCGAATAAATTGTTTTCAATTACGGTCTAGGTCGGGCATAGCCTGAAGACAAATTCTGGCTTCGTCCATGTACGATAGTGCCCCAGTTCTGTTAAGGTTCAGAAATACGCAACACGCTGCAATCTGCTTTCCCGGAACTTGGGTATAAAGGATCGCCGCTGCCGCCGCAATCATTCGGATGGGGGACGTAACAACCGTAATAATGAGAACCGAGCAGCACGTGCTCACACAAGTGTGCGTGTACGTAAACGTGTCGTAGTGTGAGTGCGTTAGGTTAGTTGATGAGTTGTGTATAACATGTATATTTCATTTCCAAACGATACTCGTATTTATATACAAAGGGTATTGCGAAGGTCTGACACATACCGGGCGAGTTAACTACTTTATTGTCGAAATGATATAATTCAATTTATCAGATTCCGAGTAGAGCGAAGAAACTATATTGTTTTACAATTATTTTTGTGTATATAGAAATACTTTCCTAGAAAGTTTCGACCAGCAACGTTCTGAATTAGAATTTGACTCTAGATAGTACATTAGAGAGGTCATTTTTCGAATTATTATGAATAGTTTTTATAAAAATTGGTAAAAACTTCTCAAATTTTGACAAAAACTCCTTTAAAACTATCTATTTTGAATTCAAATTTTATGAATACTTATATATAGTTAATATTTAGTTAATAAGAAAAATATTTTAGGGAAAGAAAATTTTTTGTGTATGAAATTTGTGGAAAATTCAAACTCTTTTCGTGTTCCTAGTATTTTCGTCTGTTCACAGTTTTTTCAACGGTTTACATTAATTGTTGTATTCTTTTTTTTTTTTTGTCTATAAAAATTATAATTATTATTGTATATTAACTTAGAAGATTTGCTTAGAATAGTTTTATTGAAAATATAATTTATCATTTATTTAATATTTCACTCCAGGAGTGAAAAGTACCCATGGAGCAAAGTAAACCAACTTTAATTTTTCATTTAATACTTCTAAATACTATCAGGTACTTAGCAAAAACAATGCTTCCGCCAGCGAAAAAAGTAGTTACCGCATTTTTTCAATTTTTCAGGAGAGTCAATTAAAGTTTCATACATAAATTTTATTATTATTCTTCTGATATTATTTGCAATAGTTATTATTTTTTTATATATTTTAACTGTAGATTGTATGATTTGTATCAAAATTAATTGCTGTACATAATTTTATAATTTATAGTTAATAATGCCTTTTTCGACCCAATTGTGGTCTTTGGTGTTTATACAAAAGTAATTATTTCTAACCTACCTGGTCAAAAAAAGTCTATGCCGTTTTCGTGGGAATATGGAGAAAACTATAAAAATGTTTCGTCTGTACTATTTTATTGTTGATAATCTGTGAAAATTTAATGTTTATATTGCTATTTGTTTCGGAGTTATAGCGAAATTAATAAAATCGATTTTACGAAAATTTCGTTTACGGCATATCATTTTGTAGATTTTACTCAATTATTCGTCAGATTTATCTCATTTTTGGAAAAAGTATTGAGAAATTTGAATAATGACCTTCTAAAAATACTAACTAAATACGATTTCCTATCTAAAAAGTTACTGTTTGAAACTTTTGGATATGTGGCTTCATACGAAAAATTGTATACATAATAAAAATAAAAAATAAGCACCACTGTAAAAATACTAGCTTTTTCACTCCACTTAGAATTCAAAATATAACTACCGGTTTTTACTTTATACCAGGATGTCATCCTACTTTATACTATTTCACAGCATCGATTGATTTTGTCAAATTGGAATTATTTTTTATATTTATATAATTTAATTAATATTTGTAATTAATTATTTTACACATTAATAAAACAAATATTCGTTCAAATTCAACAATAGTCTATATTGTGATTCTGAAATACGTATCATTATAAAGGTAACTGATACCTAAATTAGTGTAACCATATTTATAAACATAAATAACAGGACACATAATTTCAGCTAATTTCTTAAAGAATACCTCATAAAATTATTTTGTCATTTTAGATTTTAAATGGAGCAAAGAAGCTAGTGTTTTTGCAACGATATAAATACTTCTTCATAAGTTTCAACCAGTAATTTTTTGAATCAGAATTAACCTCTGGACTGTAATTTTGTTTGGCCATTCTTCAAAATCGTCAGAAATTTTCCAAAATTTAAGAAAACCTACCCAAAATTTTACTAGAACGAATTTAAAACCTTTATTTTTAATCAAAACTTTATGAAAATTTTAATGTAGATAGAAAATAATATGAAAAATATTTTGAAAAAAAAAATTTAATATGGTGTTTCATTACCAAAATGTCCTCAAGTTGCACAGCAAGTCGATTATCAAGTCGAAATGCTTCTACATTGCACAGCAAGCCAAGGGATATTTTTGATTTGCGGAGCGAAGTGGAGGCGTCGACGAGCGTAGCGATAAACTAATCTACGCTGGAGGAAATTATACGAATGATATACGCACGCAAAAAATCTAAAGAAAATAATAATTATAAATACATTAACTAAACTCTTATTGTTAGTTTAAAAAATATCTAGTAAGTACGTAGAATAACTAGTTGAAGTATGTTTTTATGAATTCATTCAATACATTAACTGAGAGTATCCGTAATTCTATAGAATAACTAGTTATTTTATAGAATTACGGAATTTCCGGAGGTCGTCATAACCGCACATTTTCAAAAAAAGGTCGTCGTTCAAAACCGCACACTTTTATTATCAATTCCGCACAGTTTTCCCAAAATGATACCGTTCAATACCGCACACACTGATATATATATCAATACCGCACATATTTATCTAAAATCACATTATCGTTCAGGATACAATACACATCATATCATATTTAATAAAAATAAAACTTTCGCGATTATCCACAGATTTCTATATTACACGTTGCTCGTTTCTCTACTTAAGATACGCATATCGTTTTTATTTTACAAATATTATTGTACTCGCGTCTCTTTTCGACTTCACAGTTCGTGTCTCTTTTAGATTTCGACTTCTATAATATTGTATAGTTTTATTTTATTTTATTTAATTTGCATAATGAATGATGAAATACAAGTTTACTCAAATAATAAAGGTGCGCAATCAATAGTTTACCAAAACTATACATACCGACTTTTTCGAAAAAATAAAAATTTCGGGGACTTAGTTTGGCGTTGTAACAATAAATTATGTAGTGTTATGGTGACGACCAATTCAAGTATAAAAGTGTTCATTAAACAGAACAAAAGTGAACATAATCATGAAAACAAATCAATCGATATAGAATTAAAAGAAATACAATGTGCCATTAAACGGAAATCACATGAACAATTATATGAAAAACCATTGAAAATTATAAGGCAAGAATTATGCATGTCTACAGTGAGTGCAGAAAATATTGATGCTATGAGACAGTCTATGTATTGTGAAAGACGAAAACTTCTACCACCTGTGCCTGTGTCACTTATAGATGCTATTAAAAAGGTAAAGGAATCAAACATAACATTAAATAATTGTGAACAATTTGTGTTTCTGAATGAGTCAGCTCAAATAATTATAGTAACTTGTAAGACAAACCTACAATTTTTATGCAATGAAATTGAATTTATATTAGCAGACGGAACTTTCACTTAGTGTCCGAAACATTTTTATCAACAATATACCATCCACCAGTGGCGTATCTAGGATTTTTTTTTCGGAGGGGGTTGAAAAAAAAATTAACAAATTTAATTCTATAGCATTTTTGATGGTTTTATTGTAACTATACATTTTTGCACCTGATCTGAGCATAATATTATCTAAGCATACGTTTCTTAATTTTTTTAAACCGTATAAATCCGAACCCTGATAATATAATACTATCGTACGTACATTTTTACAATAGTTTAATAACTATCGTCAAACGAAGAAGGCCAACACAAAGTTTATTTGCATATCCCCATCACCCCCCCCCTTGTCCCATCTCGAGAAAATCCCAAGTACGCTACTGCTATAATGCCGTCACAATGTCGCCTATGTAAATCCGTACACACTGACTCACACCCGTGCGGTACTACAAAATAAATCAATGGGTTCGCATATTATATACATTATGAAAAGCGTTTTTCGAATCGTCCGTCCTATACAAACACTGAATACTCGAGCAAAAAACCTAAATCGCTCGCGCGCTAAAAAGCGTGGAAAAATCGCGTTTTCAAATGAGTGTAATGTACACACACAACTTGCAGGGGTAAACGGGCCTAATCGCGTATGCCGGAAACGGAATAAATTTTATTTTTCTCTCTCCTTAAGTACTTTGACAAAAACCGAATCGTACGCATCGGTACACACCGCCCGATGACGACGTGGTGGTATTATATGTTTATATTTTATACATAAACGTACAAGCATTAAATTATAATTGAATTAATACCATACACTAACTACCTGTTATAGCTGTAACAATACATTGTAATTTGATAAATGTCACCACTCGGCAGGGCCCCCACAAAGGAGGAAGGGGGCTGATGGACCTTGAGTATAGAGGCCCAGCTATTTCAAGGACCCGTGAGTCTGTTAAAATTTGTTATTTTTAAATTTTTAGTAGAAACACTTATTTTATATTAAATAATATTGTAAAATAACATTTAATGAAATATATATATATATATTTATATTTATTAATTTTGATAGTTTAAAATACGGATTAACCATTGATTACCTAGAACTTATCGTGGTTGCAGTTTGAACGAGATTAAACTCGTTTGCTCTTTTATGTACTGAGAATATATTGGCTTCGATTAACGATTTTGACGATATAAGTATACCGAGTTCGCTGTACTCAAAGCCCGAAAAATAAAATTTTAACTCAAAAAAATATATTTAATATAAATTAATATAAACTGGTTTTTTTCTTTTTTAATCTAGACAATATTGTCATAAAAAAATAATTAAGACATTATTAATGTGGAAATACTTATTAAATATTTTACAAGGGTTTGATTGAAAAAAAATCGGAGAAAGTATGGACAAATTCTAATAATATTTCTAATTAACACCCAAATGGTTGGTAGATAATGTTTTTTCGCCGTCCTATATATTTTTCAACGCTGAATACGATGTGAAATAAAATCTACGTGCATCAATAGTTTTCTAATTATTTTATTCTATTTTGAAAATTCGATAATTTCGATTATTATACTAAATACATACTATTTCAAATTTCAATGAAATGTTTGACGATGTTAGTGTACCGCAATGAAACGACGATACCGTTATCACGCGACAGTTCCGACTTCGATTCTAACTCGGCAGTCCGAATATTTTGCATTTTTTTTTTTTTTTTATATATTTATTAACTTCTTTCGTTCAGAGAATCGTTTTATCGAAGAAATGATTTATCGTTTCTTTAAAGTTCAATACATACGTCAACGGAATGCCACCCGACGAGCGAAGTACACTTTTTTTTTTTACTTTTTTCCAACAAAAAATAACAAAACATCGGAGTGAAAAATACGTACTTACGGGTCGACAACGCGGCCTCGGGCGCGTTTTTCCGTAAAACGTCAACGGCTTCCGCGTTTAATAATATTCATTTAACAAAATATTATTATTATTATGTCTCGTGCCTCTCAGCCCCATGCGTGCAGGTGTTCCGTCAAAACCGACTTCGTAATGACGTTACGGCGGAAAATAATTATACACACACATAAATCTTTTCACGGTATCAATTGGCGCGTACTTAATATTCGCTCGTTTTTTCGAGATGTTCCGAACGGTAAATTTATCGCAAGAGTTTATTTTTTTGATTTCACACAAAAGTTATTTCAAAAGCAAACAACCCCAAAACAAAACGTAAACACATGTAGTAAACATTAAATCCAGCGAAAACGTAGGCGTCGTCGTCGGAGTGAAAATAACGCGAGAGTAACGACATTATTTTAAATACTCGGCGCGAATACATATAAATCCTTGACACGGGTACTGGTGATTGTTGCCTCGGTGTACCACGACCAGTACGTGACAATAAGGGATTATCACACTAAGTTATATAGGCACAAACTATTTCAGGCTCAATATTTATTGTAATAACAAAAAACAAAAAAAAGCGGACATACTTCGCACGACAGGTGGTATTCTCTTGACGGGCGTATTATATTTTAAAGAAACGATAAATCATTTCTTCAGTAAAACGATTCTGAACGAAGGAAGTTAATAATATAAGAA
>JAIPRM010008813.1:0-15456 GCA_025469315.1 Stegophylla sp. TES_Ste_2020
TCGTTCAGAATCGTTTTACTGAAGAAATGATTTATCGTTTCTTTAAAATATAATACGCCCGTCAAGAGAATACCACCTGTCGTGCGAAGTACACCCATCGTGCGAAGTATGTCCGCTTTTTTATTTTGTTATGATGTTTATATTTTATTTTAATTTGAAATTATTTATGGAGTATTCAGGTGTAAGAGAATATATAAAAATTAATTTTCGTTTTTTTTTTTTTGTAATGTTGTTTTTTATTCTTTATATTATTAACTTACTTCGCTCAGAATC
This sequence comes from Stegophylla sp. TES_Ste_2020, assembly GCA_025469315.1. Classification (NCBI taxonomy): domain Eukaryota; kingdom Metazoa; phylum Arthropoda; class Insecta; order Hemiptera; family Aphididae; genus Stegophylla; species Stegophylla sp. TES_Ste_2020. The sequence continues at coordinate 274 of JAIPRM010008813.1, forward strand.
GTATTGTTTAAGAAATTATTTATCGTTTCTTTAAAATTCAACACACATACCAAGATTACCTGACTCGAGAATTTTTTTCTTGAAATAGTAATAAAATTTATAATTTTTAAGTAAAATTGCTTTGTATGAACTGAGGCTCCGCTCAGAATCGTTGTATTGAATAAATTATCGATCATTTCTTTCAAATTTTGCATATCTATCGAATCTCATTCGTGGAACAAAGAATATCCATGGTGCAAAGTATGCTCGGCCATTTATTACTGTTTTTTCTTTGCGACAAATGTTATCGGTTACTTTTTTACCAAAATCCCTATAAGATTGTTGGAAAATATATTTTAATACAATCACGTATATGATCTCATTAATTTGGTTTTATGTTTAATGAAGAACAAAGTCCTCCCATCATAAAATTTAATTTATGAACGATTTAATAATTTATTAAATTCATTAGAGATTTAACCCTTTTGTTTAAATCATAATTAAAGTTCCTACCGATATTGAAAGCACATGAGGTGCGTCCCGTAAAAAAATGTATAGATAAGGTACGTCCCAGATTGTTTCGGGGTTCGGGGTTCTTTAACCAAAAATAATTAAATAAATAATAAACAACAATCAATTTGTTGAGTGGTTAATACATAACATATAAAAAGCAAATTCACGTAGTAATTACATACATAATTGCTATAAATTATATAACAGTTAAAAATTTGTTTATCAAATAAAACAAAAAAAAAAAAAGAAAAACCTTATATCAAAACTGTGTATAGTCAATTATACAAATAAAATAAATAATATAAATGTACCTAACCTAATCATATTAAATGCTAACATAGTGATAAGTGAATTATACAGGGTAATACACACTACATCATACTCACTCCCTTTTTTGGACATAAAAATGGAAAAATTTGAATTTTTTTTGGGGGAGGGAATGATAAACATTGTTTTCCGTAACTTTTTTTTATGTTACCTTGAGGATATTCTGTGGTGATACAAATTTTTTTTTCCAAATGGCACCTCCCCATTTTAACAACGAAATTTTATTCTGGTCATTTTTTGTGAATTTTGATGTATTGAAATCAAAATTCGAACTAGCAGTTTTTGAGTTATTCATATGTATAATACACTTTATTATTAAATAAAATCGTAATTTAAAATATTTTGTTGTATGTCTCGAAACAATTATTAGAGCTCTGGACCCTTTATAAATACACTCATGAGAACTCCTGAAAATTGAAAAAAATTCTACTACCTGACAAATATAATGAGATGCACCTAGTATGATATACCTTTCTCACGGAATGCTCCGCCTACATAGATGTTTTTATACTAATAAAATAAAAACTAAGATACATACGAGTATATACTTATATATATAATAATTATAATATACATATTTTATGTTAATAAATTACATATAATATTTTGTTTTTCATTTTAAATAAGAAGTATTTTAACGAATTTAAAGTGGTCAATGCCAAAATACCAAAATAATTGAAAAATATTTTTGTGCTAGTTCAAATAAAAGATAGTGCTTACATAAGTTGATAATATAGATCGTTATCATTCACTTTCAGTTGATAATCTTAACAAATTAATGTTGATTATGCATTTAAATCCAATGAAAATTTATGAGATTCGTAGATATAAATTTATAAATTATAATTAATCTTAACTTATTTATAGGTTATTCGGGATTCATAGTGCATATATATTATTAATTTAAGTACAGTCTTCGGTGTAGGATCGGATAAGAGTAATTTTGGACCTTCCGAGATTTCAATATTTCATCGACCTTTAACATAAGACCACCCTTGTTTAGCAAAAACATTTGTGATTGCTTGATTTAAGTAATAACTCTAATTTTATACTTTCTCATAACACAAAATATCATATCGATTTAATCTTATTTAAATCTCTACAACTTTAATAAATCATAAAAATAACATACAATTAATCGATTATGTAATACTGCTAATTTATAGTTGTTTTACATAACATAGTTTCTGAATCATTATAATAACGAGTAATAAAAATTTTTTAGATTCTGAGTGATGAGAAGAAGCTTATGATTTTACAATGATGTTTATATTTTTTATTTTTATTTTTATTTTTTTTTATTCTTCTATAGACACTTTTCTGTATAGAAATATCCAAAAATTTTGATCAGTAACTTTATAGATTGAAAATCTTACCAAGATGGTACTTTTGAGTCGTAATTTTTTGAATAAATACTTTTTCAATGCGTAAATGAAAACTACCCAAAAAATCACAAAAAAACGGTAAAATACTGTGAAATTTGTCATAACCCGAATTTTCATAAATTCAAATTTAGTTTTTTAACATAACTTCTAAAATTATAAAGTTAGAAAATTGAAATTTTCATCCATTACTAAAAATAGTCAAGCGCATACCTCATAAAATTTTCAAAGTCATTCGACCAATATGAACAGGATTTTAAAAAAATTGGACATTTTTCGTTTTTTGTAAGTTTTTATCTCATAAAATCTTATTGTCTGAATATTAAGACCGGAAAATGTAATAAAAACATATTCATATGTATTACTTAACGGTATTGAACAAATCTCGAAAGTCAAAATGTATTTTTTTATCTTGTAACCAAGTTAGCTATTTGACGGAATTCATTAGTTTTACATAAAGTTACACTCTTGAACGCATATAAAAAATAATTGGTTCTGCTAATTTTTACGAAGCGTGGTACAAATATGGAACATTGCATTATAAATATTTTGGTGGAAGAAAATAAAAAATTTACAAGGTTTTGATTAAAAAAAATCAGAAAATTTACTATAAATAAAATAAATATGGATTACTTTGTTATTCAATAATAGTATTGAACGATTACTGGACATTTCAAAAATATTGTGGATTTTATTCGACTGTGTTATTGGAAAATAATTGTCAAATCAATGAAAAGCTCAAAACTAAAATATTCCCAAAAGAACACCAAAATGCCAATCAAAAGTTTGTTGATGGTGTATGAGTTTATAAAAATAGATTTTTATTGCTTGTAGTATTTTTATAAAGACATTTATTACGTGAGAATGCCTAGCATTAGCTGGAACGGCATTCGTAGAAACGTTTACATTCTATTAGAGCGATCAGCATAATTTTAAACGGCATAAACTGGAACAGCATTAATTGGAACAGATTAATAGTTTGTAAACAATAAGGGAAAATTTTGAACGGTTCTTACACATTCATCCATGTGCCCTAATCTGTTATCAGTTTCTGCGTGTGTTTTGGAACTCGTCGCTTTGCTTTCGGCGTCGCTTCGCTCCTCTCAACCCGTATATATCCCTAGATTTCTTGTGCAACTGGAGACATTTCGGCTTGGTAATCAACTTGCTGTATGACGTGGGGACATCATTTAATAAAATATACGCTCTTAAGACTGCTAAGATTAACTGTTTTACCATTATTGTTTTCAAACTATCAAACTATAAATCTGTTCCAATTATTGCCTTTCCAATTTATGCCAATCGCTCTTAGATTACCGTTCCGTTTTATGCCGTTCCAAGTAATGCTAGCCTTTCTTACCTGACATACACACACATACACACACACACACACACACACACACACACACACACACACACACACACACACACAAACACAACATTATTAAATAACATTTGTTAAATATTACCTAATCGATATTTATTAGTATTTTAATTATTTTAATTGTAGCTCCACTCAGATTCTTTTTATTGAAGTAATAATTTATCATTTTTTTAAAATGCAATACCCCATCTAGAGTATCCCACACGAGGAGCGAAGAATGCCCTTGGTGCGAATTATATCCGGCTTCTTTTACAGCGATGTTGTTTTTCTGCAAACATTTTCGTATGGAAATACTTGTCCAAAAGTCTTAACCAGCAATTTTTTTCGTTTTAATTACGAATGAATAATTAAAAGTGAAATTGGTCCAATGGTAAAATATGAATTATCGGGTATATATGGACGTGTTTTTCTACTATATTATACTTATTATATTTTTATATTCATAATGCTCTGTATTGATGTTTCATAAAAAATTTTGGTTTTTTTAAATATGAATAAAACGGAGTTGCCTTTATTTTTGCTGGCTCACATTTAGAGCAGCCCACTGAGATTTTCTCAGTAGCTAATCGGTTTAATCCGGGCCTAGTCTTATGTGTATCTAATAAAAATCGCATCATTTTTTAACAAAAACAATATTTTATTTTTACTGTCAAAAAAGGAAACTTAATTTCCGGTATGTCAGAACGCGAGACTTGATCTAAGCGATATTATTTTAGAGCTTAAGTTGCCACATAAATTAACATGGAAATTTTTACATTAATCTTAACTAACGCTTTGTTTCGAAAACGGGTTAAAAAAAAAAAAAAAAACCTCGTATTAAATATTTTATTTATTTTAAAAAAGGTTTTTTTTATTACGTTCCTAAATTCTGCTGTAATATTTCATATTTAGATAATATTTTAAAATAATGAGTATGTTTTGACGGGTTTTGATAGTTTCTCATTTACATTTATGCGGTTAAACATGGGAATATTGATTACGTTGAAACATCCGGTTTCATCAAAAGGAAGGTATTCCGCCGCTTACTGTTTACAAAAATTATCTATCGACAACTATAACTATTCAAAAAAAATGATGTATATTGACTCTGCAAGCTAAATATTTCACTCATTTATCTGAGTTCGTCACACAATATGATCATTATGATCCATTATGGATGTAAAATAATACATAATAATATAAAATTATTGGGAATATTTAGGAAAGTCGTCATTCGAATGACCGTATATCATAGGACATGAAATCAAAAGAACGATAAGATATAGAATGAAAGTAAAATATCTTTAAAAAATTGTCATATATGAACTGGAGGTCCGCTCAGAATCGTTTTATAAAAAGAATTGATTCACCCTACCCAGCAAGTGAAATGTTTTTAAATAAAATAGAAAAAGTTGTATGTATTTCCTATCTTCAGTATGCTACGTTCCTCGGATAGGATACTCTTGATGGGTGTTTTGAATTTTAATGAAAAGATAAATCAATTCTACAATGAAACGATTCTGAGCGGATCTCCAGTTGTTATTCAATAGTAAATAGTAATAGCCTAAAAAAGCCATAGTAATACTAATACAATATTCAATTGATGTTAAAATAAAATTTGTATAAACACTGCTTTTTATTGAATTATCGTGTCTTTAAAATTCAATACACCCACCTAGAATATCCCACGCGGAAAGCTAATGGTGCGAAGTATGTCCGACCTTTTTTATTTTAGATTCTGAATTGAGCAAAGAAGCTTATGAATTTACAATGATGTTCATTTTTTCCCCGTTCTGTAAGCACTTTAGCTTATAGAAATATTGATCCAAGAGCCTCGACTTTTTATCTCAAACATCGGCTCTAGATGGTACTTTATACTTAACATTTCTCAAAATTCGCATTATTTCAAAGGGTTTACACTTGACGCCGTTGTTGGACCCTCCCGACTTCCTAAACCTCGGACCCCCACCCCCGATTCCTCTTATCCCTTACTCTCCCTATCTCTACTTTAGTAACTTATCCTGTAACCATGTTAACCATGGAAATCGTGGCAATTATGATAATCATACTAACTATGGTAACAAAAAAAATCATGGTAACGTAGTAATTATTGTTACGTGGTTTCTGTATAATCATTGAATCTCTGCTCAGAATAGTTTTATTGAAGAAATGATTCATCGTTTCTTTAAAATTTAATACGCCCACCAAGGATATCCCACCCGAAAGCAAAGTATATCCATGGTGCAAAGTCTGTCCGGTCTTTTTATTCTTTTATTTTTATTTTCTCATTCTGTGAACATTTTTCGTACAGAAATACTTGTCCAAAAGTTTTAATCAGATTCTCTATAGATCCGAAATCATATCCAAATAGTACTTTAAAGAGGTCATTTTTCAAATTTCTCAATACTTTTTCCATAAACGAGGAAAATCTGTTGAAAAATTGAAAAAAAAAATTTAAATTATGCTATTACCGAAATTTTCATAAAATGTTTATTTGTTTTTTAATATAACTTTAAAAATAATGTAGCTAGAAAATTGAAACTTTCACCAACTACTAAAAATAGTTACGAGAATACTTCATAAAAATTTTAAAAATATTCGATTAATGGTGAGTGAAATATGGAATTTTTAAAATATTGTCTAATGACCTAAAAAAAATATCGAATATCGTAAGTCAACTTTTTTCTCTATATATATGAGACCAGTATACAATCACACAAAAATAAATTAATATTGTAATTGTAGTCAAATTTTTACCACTCGGTGATATTAGCACGTAACTTTTTTTCGACAAATTTGATCATAAATAATGAATTGGATATGGATGATTCCGTTATTAAATAACAATTATTATTGAGCAAACTCACAATTACTATTTATTATTATATGACTGTTAACTGAAGCTCTGCTCAGAATCTTTTTATTGAAGAAATTGTGAAGATAACAAAATACTGAATATTGTAGAAAGTTCAACATACCCGTCAAGAATTCTCACCGAAGGTTTGAAGAATACCCATGGTACAAGATATGTCCGACATTTAAAAAATTTGTTTTGGTTTTATAAATTATAACATATCTTTTATAATTATCTAAGTATAAAATTGTACAAAACATTCAACAAAAATATGAGCATGCCGTTTAAAATGAGCAGGACTCAAATATTATGCAAATTTTATTCGATTTTTAGTTGGGTATTTTTTATTTTTCAAACATTTTAATGGGATTAAATTAATTATCTTGCGGTAAAATGTAATATTTTTGATTTCTTCATTCTGTATTGAATGTTTAAGTTATATTTATCCTCAAAATTATCGGTGATATGTGTTGTAGACAAGGATCGATTAGACAACGATGCCGTTCTAAATCTGCAGCATCTCTCATGACCCCAACGTCAAGTACACTCTCTCGAGTTTCAATGATCTGCCGTCAGCATATTGTTTTGATGTTTACCAAAGAAAAAGTCAACCTTTAGTGGACATTTCGCATATTTTTGAAAATCTATTTTTGTTGTTATACATTCCTATTATGAGACGGTAGAACGAAAGTAACAGGCAAAGCACTATTGTTGTAAAGAGACCCTCGTGTAGAATATCGTACAACTAACAACCGGGTGTTAGGTGGTAAAATGGATAAGCGCTTAGAGCCGAATTTAACGGAAACATGGAGATTACAAAAATTGCTATTCTCGTTTATACCAAAACCTCCATGAATATCTCATTACGTGTGCACGACTTTTGCATAATTTCGTTTCGGGTGACGTTTTTTTTTTTTTTTTTATATTTTCGTGTTGTTCATTCATACTTCCTTCATTTCTTACGAAAGAACCGTCATCCAGATTGTAATCTATTCAACGACACTGAAAATAAACGCATTAATTGTTCTACAATTATGTATTATTTATTGTTGAGATTCAATGTCATGTATGATTATATTATTATGATTCTACCTTGCATTGTGTTTAAAAACTTCAAATCATTCTTACGTATACGATTTCGACTAAATCGCGAAATGTTAATTTTAATAACACGGACCTTTATTTCTTATGTTACGATTATTAATATATAAAATAAGATTATTATTTATGTGCTTAATCCAATTTCGAACTGTCGTTTGTTTTATAATATTGTGTATTCCTAATTTTTGACAATCGCATATATTTCATAAGCATCAATTATTTTTTTCTACTCTCGAGCTGAACAGTATTCTACGAAATTCTATCGATTTTAATAATAATCATTGATTCAATATTGTATATGCAGACTTACTAGACAGTAGACACGTGTTTTTACAGTTTTCCAAATAGTTTCACATTCTTAGTAATTTATTGACATATGCGAATTGCATAATATATTTAATAAGACATAGAAACTAATATATTTAATTTTTTAGTATTCCTGACATAATTATTACCTAATTGTTGTTGTCGCATTATTTTTGTCATATTTTGTTTTTTGAGGTAACCATATATTATTTTAATAATTATGATAATACATTAGAAAGTACCAATTGTTTGAATGATAAAATAGGTCAAATCGTAAATTTATTATTATCTAAATATTGTATACTATTTTTTAATTGTTTTATAATTAAGTGTGTTGTACAAAATTAATTAATTAATCTTTTTTATTTATACCCAGACACTTATTTACGATTTTGGTGTTCTGTATCATATATATTTTTTTTAATTCATTTTAAGACTAAATAAAAACCTTTTTCTTGATAAATATATTGTCTATAACTGCGCATTTGGATATTAATTCTGCTAGTATTATTATTATAATTTTTTTCTTCTTTTGTATAATTTTTAAAAATATTTTACTGATAAAATAGGGAATTTTAACCCCGAGTAATGCCAATAAAAAAAAAAAAAAACTACGAAAATCAACACATTCATTTGGAAACCTAATAATTTTCTTTATAATAATTTCCTCCATTTATTTCCACCATTACTTTTAATCGGACTATATATGTCTTACTGTATTGATAACTGCTATAATGGATTATAAGTAAGTATAAAAGAAAGCTGAAAACTGTTGTATTAAGTAGTTAAGTGAAATGAATTCCTATTATTAATATGCTTAAAAAGAAAAACGTGGTATCAAAGTGTAAATTAAATACTATACAAGTGTATAGTATTTTTATCGATTGAATAATGCCTGTCAAAAGTATTGTAATAAATCAACTGAAATGACACTCAATTGAGTTTTTAACTGTGTAGCTGACGTTCATACTTGTATTATTGTGGTCGGTAATAATGGGTGTAGTAACTATATACAATACTATGGTATATAATTTTCATGTCTATTATTTTTTAACCTACACACGTATTACGTAGATAATAACGTTACAAAAGTCAAATAAATAGTTTGCGCTATACTATAACGTTGAATTCCTAATAACTGCAATTAAATAAGTTTTTAATGACCAAAAAAAAAGTATTACGTTTACGATGATAATAACTTTTATTTATTGTTTTCTCAGGTGCAAAACAGTCGCATCCTGGACACGGATGAAGTATTCGTCGGTCCGTGTCCGTCGTTCTCGGACATTTGCGGTACTCGTAACCATACATTCCGAACAAGCGTTAACAGTTTAGTTATAAAGTAACCGAAACAGTCAAATGACGATTGGTAAGAAGAATTATACTCTTGTTATTTATCGTGTTTACATTTTTTTTTTTTTTTAATTACGCGTATTCAGGCACAGTCTAATCAAGGCTGTAACTGTAAACAAATTTCAAGAAAAGGGGGAGGAAGAGTATGGCTTTTAGTTATTATTTACATCATTCGATGTAACTTAATGTGGTGGCGTGTACTTTAATTATTATGATTATTCTATTTTAATACCTTGGAGTTAGAGTATGCCACTAAGTATTCATCATATTACGTGTAAAAATATTATTAATTTTACTCATATAATACATAGCGATATAATAAATATACGTTTTTCAATTGATTCTTATAAGCGCATTGAAGCATAACTATAATCATATGCAGTGGTTATAGTAAATTAAACGACAACGAACATATAAAATGAAATATAACTATTTAAACCACACTACAATTATACTTGTCATATGGTGTTATATGATATACATACAAATTTATTATCTATATTTAAATACTCCATTTTATTTTAATTAAATAATTATTAATTTCACAAAGCCTAATTGAAACCTCCTTGAACTCACTGCGCTAGTTAGTCTATTACTTCTTTAACTCCCATACTGTTTGTGGTTCGAAATTCATAGTTACTTTTATTCCTTTAATACGCTGAGTGTCGGTGTCTCAGGTAATAATAATCAATTTTTGAATCTGATGAATTTAAAGAGGATTCAATTCGAAAGCCATGCTGCCACTCAATAAAATATGTAAATATTAAGTAATTTATTCTCCTTGGAAATAATAATATTTATATTCCTATAAATTACACCTCTTTAATAGTATATCATGCTACCACATGATAGGTTTTACTTTTAACCAAATAAAACAGTGTTTTTTTTTCTTATGAAAGTATGTATTTATTATGATGTGTGAATTCTGTAAATCGAAAATTATTTATAAAGTATACTTGCCTACTATTTAAACATTTTTGTATCGTTATAAATTTGTACCTTTGTATAGGTATGTGAAGTAGTATATACTGCATGATTAAACTTTTAAAAGAAAACTAGACGCACATATTATTTCGTAAATTCAATTCGTGTGATAATTTTTTAAAATATTTTAAATGAGGGTGTCAGTTCAGGCCATTGAATTTTCCTAAAGAGTATGGGGGTATGGCTCCCTTAAGTCCCTTTACGCTCATATTTGCCTGAACATATAATGTTACATATATTTATAATAAGCGGTTGGTGAATTTGGGGTAGTTATTATGGAAATTATTTTAACAAAAATGGCGTTTCATTAACATTTACAGTGGAAAGAGGTGACATATTTATATATTATGTAATATTAAATTACTGTATACGTACACAATAATCTTGTGCATGACGTATGCAAATTGACAGAACCGTAACTTTTAGATTCTGAACGAAGTGAAGAAGATTATGTTTTTACAATGATGTTTATTTTTTTAATTTTTTAATTTAATTTTTTTGTTTTCCCTCTATAAACACTTTTTTTGTATAGAAATACTTGTCCGAAAGTTTCGATCAGTAACTTTATAGATCCAAAATCGAACCCAAATGGTACTTTTGAGACTTAATTTTTTAAATTTCTCAATATTTTTTTCAAAAACGCGAAAAAACTGTCAAAATCCGGCAAAATATTTTATTACCGGAATTTCCGTAAAATTGAAAATTGCTTTTTACCATAACTTCTAAAATAATGCAGCTAGGAACTTGAAACTTTTACCAACTACTAAAAATAGTCATGAAAACATTTCCTAGCAATTTCAAAAAGATTTTATTAATTTTGAGTTAAGTACAGCATTTTGAAAATTTCGGAAATTACTCATTTTTTGTTAGTTTTTATTTAATAACATTTTTAATTTTTGATATTAAGACTTGAAAATTTTTTATAATCTCACTGACATATTATATGTCTAATTGACCTGAAAAATCTCAAAAATCGTTTGTCAACCTTTTTTTTTTTATAACCGTTTGAAATTAAAATTTGAACGGAATTCGTTAGTTTTACCTTAAATTACACACTTTAACGTACATAAAAGAAAATTGGCCCCAGCGATTTATTTGAAACTTGATGCCTATAGATAAAAAAATTCATTGCGAATATTTTGGTGTAATAAAATTTTGAGTGAACAAGAAATTAAACATTTCACAAAGGTTTGATTGAAAAAAACTCGGAGAAAGTACCGACAAAAGTTTATCGCTTAACTTATCTATTGTATTTTTCGACCCTATTTCACTGAACTAAATGCGCGTATGATGTAAATGCAATACTTAACTCAAAATTGATCGAATATTTTAAATTTCTTATGAAGTATTACTGTTCGAAACTTTTGGACAAGTATTTCTATACGAAAAAGTTTTTCCAGATAGAAAAAAATATATACATACTATATATATATTATATATAAGGATAAACATCATTGTAAAATCATAAGCTTCTTTGCTTTGCCCAGAATCTAAAATGATAATAACTCAAATGAAAATAAAATTTATATATATTTTTTTTTTTATTAACTAAACTAAATTGAGTTAAAAAAAAAAAATCCATTAACTTTCCGAGTTTCGAATTTCAATGCATCCGAAAGAATTAGGCCCTCCCTACACGGCGATACTCTTAATAAAACTGTAATCACATGGATACTTAGAAATCTGAGTAACTAGGTAACTAAAGTTTCCGATTATCTTCACACACGATCGACCAAATTAGAGTCACCTTACAATTCAACAAAAATAGATGTTTTTTTGAATATTTTCAGTTTTAAATTTTTTTTTTTGTATTTATTTATTTATTTTTTTGTTTATATTTAGTATTTCGTAGTAGCTATGATTATTATTATTGATTCAACAAACGAAGAATATAATATTCTTTGTCATTATTATAAGCACTAGGTACTTACATAAAAAAAAAGACGGACATACTTCGCACCATGGTATTTTTTGCTCTTCTGGTGGAACTTGGTGGGTGTGTTAAATTTTAAAAAAAGGATAAATCATTTTTTCAATAAAATAATTCTGAGTGAAGCTTCAATTTATATAAGACAGTTTTACTTAAAAATGATAAAGTTTATTATTATTATAAACAATTTGTTTTTTATTCAGCCAGTTTTATATTCTACTATTACCTGAAAACAGGAAAAAAAAAGGGATTTTGAAAAATGGTAACAAATTATTTTTTAAATGTCATTGTAAAAACACTAGTTTCTTCGCTTCACTCGGAATCCAAAATGCAGAAGAAAATACTAGATATAATAGAGTAGATATGAATAATAAAACATACGATAATATATAATATATCAGTCTTTGTACTGAAAAAAAATCAAATGCCAGACTATTAAATAATATAAAAATAAATATTAGGTAATTATTGAAATTATTGAAGTAACTTGACAACTAGAGTAGCGTAGAGATGAACATGTCTAGTCTCGACTAGTTGCGTCAGTTTATCGGTCGCAGCAATAATTTCATTTTGAATGTCATTGATGTACACATACGAAGTTTCTTAATATCTTAGTATCCAGCCCGATGTGATTATAGTTTATTTTGATTATCGCCATATGAGGAGGGCCTTAATTGAAAAACGTATATACATATTTTATTCTTTCATACTGTGTCAAAATATTTACTTCGAGTAAACACGCTATTAAAGATCTATTTGTTATCATTAATACTATTATTATGTTTATTATGTTTGTCGTGCAGACGACGTGGTACGGACGCTGCGGCAGAAAGTCATTGCCGTGTGCCGGAAACTGGGCATCGGCGTGTGTTTGCGTACCGTAGTGTTGATATTTTGTCTCGCGTTCTTCTGGGTACAGTTGCACATGTCCGACGTGGCCGACAACGAAGCAATACAAATACTAGCCAAGCCGGACGGACTGCTGGACGCTAATGATTCCATGTTGCAACTCGTTCCACAGGTGCGATTTATGTACTGATAATAATATATATTATAATAATGTGCCTTTTATTAGTTATACTTATAGTAAGTAATAGTAGTTATACTCATAGAGTAACTACAGTGCCGTTCCCAGGTTTTGCGAGGTCCTGGGCATCATTATGATTCGAGGCCCTTGAGTTTACAATATTACATTGAAATTTAATGGTATACTAACGGTTTTCAGCCTTTTTATATTCGAGTACCCCCTACCAATTTTGAACGCACTTGACTTAATAACCTTTTATAAATATATGTATAAGCTAATTCAAAATAATTATAATATATGTTGCCTAATGCCCATATTCATAGCCAGTTCTACAAACGTTATTTAATTTGTAAACATTGATATTATTTGTAATCTATTTAAAATATAAGTCGTCAGTAAAATGGTTGGAAACATTTTTCCTCCTACAAATATTATAGAATGTACGCGAGGCCCTGGGCAAGTGCCCCAGTTACCCTGCCCTGACGGCACTGAGTTTCTAGTATACTCATATTACTCTATGGTTATACTGCACCGCTTTTATTTATTATCGTCTGTGTATTACGGAATACCTTAACACCTAAAAATACCACCTAAAATATAAAAATTTTATTTTTGTTTATAAATTTGAAAATATCCCCCTTAACAAAAACGGATACGGTTATTATGTATACACAATATTCACAAAAACAACTTGCGACGTAATTATCGATATTTTTTTTTTTTTTTTTGGTTACAGCTTAATACTTGACTAAATTTTTTAATTTGAATTCATTGATGGTGATAGTGATATATACTTATAATTTTGTTACGTGTATCTATCACAAAAAAGTGTTATCCCGATTATTATTATTTCGTTACGAAGTGTAAAAATACTAAAAATATTGTTAGTTATGAGTTAGTTATATGGGTTGTTAATTTTCATAATTTAGTTAGTTATATGAGTTGTTAATTTTCATAATTTTTTTTTTTTTTTTTGTATTCCGTGTATTTTTAAAATACTTTAAATTCTGAAAATTGTATTTTAAATGCTATTTTCTAAGTACACAGTTCTTAGTCTGACAAAAAAAAAATTATTTCAGGTACATATTCTTGAAATACTGACTATCCCTGATTATATAATTAATATGTTATGAACACGTATTATATATTATGTACTTATATAAGTCCTGTGTCACCACCCCTACATGTAATACCTTTGGAGCTAATGAATATATTTAATTAACAGGTTTTTCCACACTCATTTATGCCTTCGCATAAGTTAAAAGTGGCACATATTTCACACCATGGGTATTCTTCGCTCCTCGAGTGGTATATTCTTGGAGGGTGTGTTATTTTATAAAAACAATAAATTATTTCTTCAATAAATCGGTTCTGAGCAAAGCGTCAGTTAATTATAGATAATAATTTCAGACATAGACGCAGGTGCGTATCCAGGAACTTTTTTTGGGGGGGGGTTCAACAAATTTAAATTGTTGAATTTCTTAAGTGTCAAACTGTGTAACTTCGTCACGCATCAAGAGAATGGCGAGCGAACGAAAATTTTACATTACGCGCATCCAAATGAACAAGCCCCGTACTTTGGACTTTTTATATAGGTATAATTTTTCTTAAGCGACCCGTCACGACAGCTATCGTTAAAAATCAAAAATCGGATAGTGTCGTAATCGGTTGGAAGGGGCGTTGTTCGTCGTAGATAATAATTAATAATTATGTAGTATTTATTTTTTATTCGTCCATTCAATTCTATTATTATTGATTATTGTTTACACAAAACGATAAACTATTTTTGTTTTGTAACCAAATTCTGGGTGGGGACTCGCTATAGTGGGAGCTGCGCGAATTATGGCGCCGTCTACTTGTCTACTTGCGTGGTCTTACTGCTCAGACCATTATTTGTTATCGCGGGATTACCTATACAAGTTTCTTTCGCCGTCAAATCTCGACGAACGCAATATTATCTAAAATTGACATTGAACATAGACATTTTATCGTAAATATCGCAAGACCGTTTCGACGAATCGACGAACCGATTAGAAATCGTCATAGTGCAATCTGAGATTATAA
>JAIPRM010008814.1:0-15456 GCA_025469315.1 Stegophylla sp. TES_Ste_2020
AAAAACGCACAGAATCGTATTCTTAAACATGGCAATGTTGCATTCTAACACAATAGGAAATTGGGTCCAAAAAAAGGTCGAAAAAAGGTAACACCGAACAATGAACGCGCGGAATCGTGTTCTACCCATGAACACTCAAAAAGGTTGATAATGTTTTGTCAACGCCATCTTATGTATTTTTCGACGCTGAATAAGAGATGGTGTGAATTAAAATCCAAGTGTATTAATAAATTATTCTATTTTGAAAATTCAATATTCGATTATTACATTAAACACTTACTATTTCAACGGATTTCAACGCTGTTCTTGTGGTTTACTGGTTAAGGCATCAAATTTGAATGTGACGGTACTGGGTTCGAATCTTATACCCGATTAATTAAATATTTTTCACTTTTTTCAACCGTGACACGATAAAAATATATACTAGTTATGTTACAGTGCATTAATTTTGATTTACGATAATTAGAGCCTCTTTATTTCATTGTAATTTGAAACATTTAAGGAATATTCATTAGGTTTAAGTGAATAATATATGAAAATCAATTTTCATTTTTGTAAGTGTTGTAGGTAACAAAATAATTTTTAGTGATACTATAGAACTTACTATTAAGTAACTTTTTACACAAATTTGATCATTTACGCAACAAATAGTACATGGATAATTCTGTTATTAAATAACTAAATATGTTACATATAATGAAAATTACGATTATTGTATATTAAATGGAGCTTTGGTCAGAATCGAATTTATTGAAGAAATGATTTATAGTTTCTTAAAATTCAACAAACCCGCTAAGTATCCCACCCGATGTGCGGAGTAAACATTTATTTATTTTTTTTAATTCTGTATAACACAATCTGCAATAATGGGTGAAAATTTTCAGTTCCTAGCCTAATTAGTGTGAGAGTTATGATTAAATTATTAAAATCAGTTTCATAAAGATTTAGTGTACAGCATATTTCACTTAAAATTTTGGTATTTTTTTCATGCGAGTAAAGTTCTCAATCGATTAATTAATAATCATAGTATATGCATACTGCTAAGAGCACTTATGGGACTATGCGAGTAAAAAGTGTTTTCGTAAATAGAAAAAAAAAAAAGTTGAAGTCATTTTCTAAATCTAGAGTCCAAAATGTCTACAATCAAGAATACTAAATTAATTAATATTCTCAAGCAAATATTTAACAATAATATTAATAAAAAATATAATTTAAATTTAAAATCTTATTTGGTGATATCAATATTTCAATTATTATTTACTATTTTGGTTATTGAAAAATAAAAGACTAAATATATTTTATAACAATTCTTTTGTTTTTTGCGGAGTTGCGTTTTGTTGTATTTAGGTTTGAAAAATAAAATTGAAGAGATCTGTTGCGCGTGCCACATTTACTCATAATAATAATGATGATGATGATGATGATGAACACGACGAACACTATTATCGTCGTCGACGCAAAAAGGATTAAAACTCGGGACCAACGCCACCCCCTCCCACAGTCGTCGTTGGTCCCGAGTTTTAATCGGCGCGTGTCTTTAATAATAATATTACTTTGAATTTCCTTTTGATACGACTTCTAGAGCGGCGCACGTTTTTCATTTGTTTTATTTTTCATCATTCCCTTTTGTGTTCAACCTACAACTATTATACATGAAATAATAAACTTACACATACGTATATATATATATATATATATATTTTATTCTTCAAAACAGGGTTCGGCCGAAAAGTTTAACGATAATCCGAACTTTCTGGTTTTTATACCCCTTCTTCGTATTTTGCCCTGCAGATAAAGTCTTATGCATAACGTTTATGTACCCGATCGACTTTAACGGGATTAGAATTTTCGTTATATTTATACGCGTCGTTAATTATTTATTTAAAGTCATATTACAATCATTTTGTACCCGAAATGATCTCGATTTCATATGGTTTTAATATATTTTTGGTCGGTTAAACTTGACGTTTGCGTATCGGCAAAAGAGAAAGTATGTATAACCTACAAAGTATATTATAAAACGAGACATATTTCACACCATGGGTATTCTTATCGTTCCTCGGGTGGGGCTTGATGAGTGTGTTAAATATTAAAGCGATGATTTCTCAAATGAAACGATTTAGAATGGAGCTTCAGTTTATTTAAGACAATTTTACTCAAAAAATTATAAAACTATAACTCGACAAATAATAATATAAATATCCTAGAAAAAAATATTTCATAATATACAATTAATAGGTTGGTATTTAAGAAAATTAAAAAAAAAAATTAAAAAATCATATGAACAATAATAAAAAAAGAATTAAAATTGTTCTTATTAAGGAGTAGATTTCTATTAATTATATTATTGCTATAAAATGAGTAAGAAAAAATTTAAATTTATAATTACAAACTCTGATAAATAATTGGTATTGAGTTTTTTTAGGGATTGTAAGTGCCAAAAAAAAGATATGTACTTCGCACCTCGGGTGGAATACTGTTGGCGGGTGTGTTGAATTTTAAAGAAACGATAAATAATTTCTACGATAAAATAACTCTGAGCGGAGCTTTAACTAATACATAATAATCATTATCAATTTTGAAGCATTGAACTTAAATACTCAGCGTCAAAAAATAAATGAGATGGCAATAAATCATTATCAACCTTCTTGATTTTTCGTAAACCAAAATTATATCACAATATTTGTCTGTACTTTCTCCGGTTTTTTTTCAATCAAACCCTTGTAAAACGTTTAATAAATCGTCTGTAAGATATTTTATTGCACTAAAATATTCGCAATGAAATTTTCCAACTATGTACCAAGTTTCAAAAAAAAATCGGTTGAACCAATTTTCTCTTATGTACTTTAAAATGTATAATTTTGGATAAAACTAACGAATTTCGTCAAAATTTTAACTTCAAATCATTATAGAAAAAAAATTGACTTACGATTTTCAAAATTATTGTAGTTTCAGGTCAATTAGACATGTATGTAAATGAGATTATATTAAATTTTTAAGTCCATCAAGAATTATTAATTTTATTACATAAAAACTAACAAAAAAATGAAAAATATCCAGTACTTTCAAAATGCTATACTTGTTTCCAGAAAGAGGAAAATAAAAAACGAAAATAAACATCATTGTAAAATCATAAGTTTTTTCGCTCCGCTCAGAATCTAAAAAAGTAACTTATGAATTAGTAAACTTGTATTGTCATAGTTAAGTTACTTTTTTTTCTATTTAACTCTAGATTATCACTAGTTTAACTAAATAAATAGTTTAACTTACATTCATTAAGATTATCTTAATTAGTTAAAAAAAAAAATTAACTTTCCCAGATTTGCCAAGATGTACATAACTCCAAATATTTACATTTTACACGGTGATACATATACTACTACATATACATGGTATTAAAACAAGTTGCCTATTTAGAACTCCTTAGTACATAATCTAAGTGTGAAATTAATAATATTCTGACAAGGATAACAGGTTTTAAGGGGTTTAGTGTAGACGATTTTAATTTTATAAGTGTTAATAATAAATGTAAGACTTACCGTTTGTTTCTGTACCGTGGCCCCCCCAGAGTAGTATCTGAGTATTTTTTGTAAAATTTTGGGTAGTTTTTCTAAAAAAAAAAAAAAAAAAATTTAAAAATTGAGAAATTAAAAAAATGACTTCTCTAATGTACCAACTAGAGGCAAATACGGTTTCAAAAAGTTGCTGGTCGAAACTTTTGGATAAGTATTTCCATACATAAAGTGTTTATAGAAGAAACAAAAAAAAAACAAACATTGTAAAAACACTAGCTGCTTCACTTCGTTTAGAATCTAAAATAAAATAAAACACTAAATATCATTATAAAATAAACTTAGCCTGGAGTATTATATATTTTTTTTTTCATTAAAGACCGGAAATTCAAAAATCATCTTCAGATTGAGAAAACATAGTCAATATCTTCACAAGATGATGATTTTTGAATTCGAAACTGGTCGTTAATGAAAAATAAATTATAATACTCCAGGCTTTAAATTAATTTAATTTAATTAATTTATTTATTTATTTTATATAGTATATAGTTTAATAACTATATATTGATTTTTATTTATTATTTAGTCATTTTATTTTATTTTCATACACTCATATAAGTTATATATATATATATAATAGTTTTTTCAATTTATTTTATCTTTTAAATTATTTGGGCACCTTTCATACTATGTGCAATGTTCGCACTCTAAACCAAAAATCTGCGTGCGTCTACGATATTAGCAGTAATTAGTAAAATACCATACAATGAACATACTTCCATCATAAACAGTTTTGTAAGTTGTTTTCAATTCTGTGAAATTAAATAGTAAAATTGCAGCAAGTGACAGTACGAAAAACATTTTCATGAATAATTCAAAATTATCAGTGAACAAATGAACACTTGTTGCTCATACGTCTAAATATAGAAATTGTACTCAATTTTGTAATGAGCTTGTTCCAATACAATTTTTTTTTTTAACGTTTTCATATTATTCAACACATTTTCTAGTAAACCATTTCACCTGCCTACGTAGTGTTTAATAACACAACAGGTTATTCATTGTGAATGTTAAATAAGATTCAACCAACATTGGGTGTTTATGGAAATTTTTCTTTTCATTGGCAACCAAAAAAAAAAAAAAAAAATGATGAAAAATTGCGATTATGTTAGGTTTTGTCGTTTAATAAAAGTTATCATTTATGGTTTTGAAAATGGTAAATCTTTATATTTTAATTTTATTATTTTTCAAAGGTGATATACTTCGATGTGGGTGAGTTGATTCCCGAGTTATTAGTACCTATTAGTATTATATCCCGGAGACATCACAAGGAGGTTGGCTGATAGGTCTCCTGAGAATGTGTTTTGTTTTAATTATTCAATTCAAAAGTAGGTTAAATTTTGAAATCGTTGTCATATCATTTTTAAAAGAGAAAGTTAAAAATCCGCAACGCATAACTTTTAAAAATGTACGTATATCTGCTAATTTGATTTTAGCTACATACACAAATAAATATTTATTCCATAGTAAATTAAATTGATTCGTTCATTATTTCCGCGTATGTTACGTAATCATGTAAGGATTTAACGAAGGATTTTTTTTTTTTTTTGGGGGGGGGGTGAAGACAGACAGATATTTAACAAAGCACCCGAACCTCAAGTGCCCCAAAAATTTAAGATATAATCAAGTTTTTATTGAAAAAAAACTTTTATCTCAATTTTACGTTTCATCATAAATAATAAAGAATTTAATTTTAACTATTTTTTACAGATTAAAAAACCGCAATAAAAGGGTGAAAAAATTGTATGTCACATTTTTTTTTCATTCTAAACGGTTAACCTACTAACGGACGAGTTAATAAATTCAATGAAAATAAAATTAATTTTGCAAGCATAAGTAAAATTTGATGCTTTTTCTACTTGAAATTATTTATTCAACCATTAATTTTTTTTTTAAACAAGTGCCCGTTTCGTTATTGGTTTCAAACACATTAATCACGTTGATCTTTGAATATTGTTCACCCAGTGTCTACATAAGTTTAAGTCTCATACCTTTATCGTGACTACAACTACTACCTGTCAGGCTCGGCGTTCGAGTTTATTCCTGGGGTGTAAATCGGGGCAGATACATTTTGTAAACGGAATAGGATTTTTTTTTTTTTTTAAAGGACACTGTTGAGTACATAGTTCATTTCTTCACGCCATCTGATATTATTTATTTGGCATAATTTAATAATTTATTAAGGTAGATCTAGTGGTGGTGCATATAATACGTTTTAAACAGTGTTCGACAGTCGCAGCCCTTAGTATTTTTGTAATAATTCAAGTACAGGAAGAATACAAAATAACATATTACATTGGTCCTTTGGAATTTCGATGGTACAAAGTACATTTGTATTTTGGTCTTTGACATTATACATATGTACATTATATTACACATTTTGTTTTATTTTATTTAAGTTTGTTTTTTTTTTTAATCCATATTATACAGTATTATTTATATAGCATTCAAAATTGTTACTTCTTCTATTATTTCTTATCAAACACAAAATGTACTTTGGATTTAAATTTTTAACAAATGCAAAATATTTTTGTATTTTGTACTTTGAGCTTTAAGAAATGAAAAATGTTTCCGTATTTTGTATTTCGGTATTGGTGAAATACAAATTTGTGGAACACTGGTTTTAAAAAATTAATAGTAGAAATTACGATATTTAATGTTGAATCTGATCTAAAATTTTGAACAATTAACAGTATTTAAAAAATACTTTTTTCAAGAAGTAAGTAAGTGTGTAGACCTTATTCAATAAACACATTAATAGCAATATATGAACACATTTGATATTATGTTGCGTATATTTCTCGACGTGTAGGTTGATGAAAGGGCTGAACTATATTTAGTGGGATGGGGGGATACAACGTCACTAGAGACAAATTTTTAGGGTAGCTAAATGAAATGTAAAAAATTATTTCACGTCATTCCTGTGTTTAAAGGCAAAAGCTTTTTTTAAATGTAAAATTTTCATTTTTATTTATGAATTTGTCATTTTAAAAATTAAATGAACTATATTAAATGATATGTCTCAAACGACTATATTGTAACAAAGGAATGCAGTGTGAAGATGGTGACGAAAATTTTACCTTATAAAAATTGGGGGGTGGGTTAATACCAAGTCGGTTAAGCACGCTTTATGCCCCCTCCTAATTAAGTATAATAATATGTCACTACTACTACTACTACTACTAATATTATACAACACTACAACAACGACGACGACATGTTATATTATATTGCGCGCGGCGAAAGGAGAGGGGTGATCGTCGAGTGTCCGCGAGAAGGACTCGTTCGCTCGTCGGTGGCGGCGGCGGCGGAAGAAAACGAACGCATAATGAATAGAAAAAAAAAAAAAAAAAAAAACAACAGGAAAAAAAAGTAATATTACGCGCCCAAAGCGTTTTCAATTATTTTTCGACGCGCACAGACGGCACGCGGTTTTCGCGGGCAACAGTCGTCGCGGGTCGAGCGCCGGCGTATCGCGGCACTCGTTATCACTACTCGCGTGTATATACACAATATATAATTATTATTATAACATCAAAATGTCGCGTTAACATTGTTTTGTGTTGTGTCGTCGAATATTGCAGCGTTATTGTAATCGCGATCGACCTCCGCAGTCGTCGTCGCATCGCGTTCAATAATATTTTATACGCGCTCGCAGGGACACGATAGTATTTATTATTATATTATAATTTATAAAATAGAACATAAAAAAAAAAAACAATATATTAAACACAATAAGCGACGAGACGAAGCGGTCGGGATTTCTGTTAAAAAAATATCTTTTTTTTTTTGTGAAACATTTTTGGTTTTTTTTTTTAAGTTTTCCTCTCCACCCCGGAAATTTTTGCCGCCAAAATCCTACCCTTCGTTCTCACCCCTTTGCCGAGCTTTAACGATATGGCGGCGGAAAAGCCCAGAGTGGTGTCCGCGTGCATGAAGCGAATCATCCGGGCCAACGGACGAGCGCAACAGAAACCTTTGATTTCGGGTAAGTGAATCCATGTTCGTGTATACATAATATATTGTACAGTATTATTGTTATATAATTAGTATAGCGAAAATTAAACGCCTTTTTGTCTTGTTTGTACTCGTCAACTCGTATAATTTTTTCTATCCGTACGAGTGGTGTGTATACATACTTGCCTAAATACTAGTTCAAAATAATGTCCATGAGCAGGGCTGTGATTTTCGTGCACTTAAATTCTATATATTATATACCTACGCGTGAGAATATACTATTGAAATTCTTAAAATATGTGCTTTCTTTTCAAAAAAGTGCAATCATATTTTTGACTTTGATTATTTAGATTCTGCGCAGAGCGAAGAAGCTTACGATTTTACATTGATGTTTATTTATTTTTATTTTATTTTTCTCTTTCTGTGAACACTTTTTCGTACAGAAATACTTGTCCAAAAGTTTCGATAAGTATCTCTATAAATCCAAAATCACACCCAGACGGTTTATTTTCAAATTTCTCAATATTTTTTTTAAAAACGCGGAAAATTATTATTATTCAGCTCCAGGTGTGTAGTTCACACTTATTTTTGTTACTTAGAGTTGTAAGTGCTATTTTTAGCTAAAAATCTCTCCGTGCAAAAGAAAGAAAATACTTTTGTTTAAAAACATTTTGGATTATGCACGAAGTGAAGAAGCTAGTGTTTTTACAATGATGTTTATTTTTTTTTTCTGTGTACAACTTTTCGTATGGAAATACTTGTCCAAAAGTTTCAATCAGTAACTTTTTGGAACCAGATTTGCCTCTATATTGTACTTTAAAGAGGTCATTTTTTGAATTTCTCAATTCTTCAATTTTTATTTTGGAAAAAACTACCCAAAATTTGACAAAAACAACTCGGAAACCATCATTTTTTGATCCGAACTATATTAAAATTTAAACTTAGATAGAAAATCATATAAAAAAGATTTTGGCGCAAGAAAATTTTGAACATGTGAAAAAAAAATTTTGGACATTTTTCTAACATTTTTTTTCTCATTTATTTTTTATATTATTAACTTCCCTCGTTCAGAATCGTTTTATTGAAGAAATTATTTATCGTTTCTTTAAAATTCAATACACCCGTCAAGAAAATCCCACCCGTCGTGCGAAGAACATCCATCGTGCGAAGTATGTCCGGCTTTTTTTAAATTAATGGATGACAAAATTATACAGACTGTATAAAACTTAATTTTTCAATATTTTAATCCCAAACTGTAAAATAAATCTTTGGGAAAAATCAATTTTAAGCTTCTTCATTGGATATAAAATGAAACTTGGACCTGTAGAATGTTGTTACGTATCAATTAAATAGAAATAATTCGAAAATATAGAATCGCTTAAATGAGTTTGTAAATAGAAACTGAAAAATTTCTTCTTGATGAGCATTCGTGGAGTTTATTTCCAGTTTTTTGAACCGTATAACATATTTTTACATTTTTAACATAAAATATAAAGAGAACGCGCATTTATTAACAATAATAAGTAATTTTGTGATTAATCATTTCATAAAACGTACGCGAGATTTGAGAAATTGAATTAAATTTGTTCCGAAAAGCGAAAGTACAACGAAATAGAAAATAATAAGTAATTAAAGCATACGTTCGAAATACACACACAGTACACATACAGGGTATCCCATGAGGATTTTCCAATTGCGATATCCATCTGATATGATAAACGTACTCCAAATATATATATATATATATATATTTAATACTCATAAAAAAAAGGCTACGAAAATTTATACTGTATGAATTTAATATTTTGGTAAAAAATAATTTTTTATTTTATTATTTTTGAAATAATTTTCGATGGTAATTGGATAGTTCATTTTTTTTGAAAAATGTTGATGTTTCAATATTTTATTTTTAGTAAACTTGTTATTTTTCAATATTTGTTTTCAGCTTCCAGAAAAATCGTGTATTATTTAATGCTTTAACAGAAAACGAGACGAGATAGTATCCACATCACTTGAAATTAAATTATGAATTAGTATGGTATTATAAATATAGTATACAAATATACAGTTTCTAGAAAATAAAAATTTATTTATGAGATTTAATAAGATGAAATTGTGGAAAATACTAAATTTTCAGAAAATAAACGGGTCTTAAATTTTTTTTTGAAATAATAAAATAATTTTTTTTACCAAAACATTATATTCAATTAATTATGAAATATGTTTAGTCCTTGTTGTAAGCCTGATAAAAAAAAAAAAAAACCACAAAATTCGATTATCTTCATTATCTCTAGAGATATCGCAACGGGTAATAAATGAGTAATGAGTCGTGGGACACACTATATATGTATTATATTCTATATTAATATTTTAAAATCATGTGAAAATAAAATGTATTGTGTATAATAACGTTGTTAGGTCAATGCGTTTTAATGTTTGAGATCTTATTTGTCCCATTTTGTACTACTTAAAAGAATATAAAAAGATGTTTAACATCACTAGATAGTAGATACCGATCGCATACGAAGTACGTGTGTGATACGTACGCGTTTGTGGGAATGTAAATGTTAAGGTAAAGATATGAACCCATACGATTCGTGTACACGTGCAATTTATTCGGTTCGTGTGGTGTTGTAAATTTAAAATAATTTGGAAGCAATTAGCCTAATTAATTTTAATTAAATTAAAAATTTTAATAATACCCACCTACCACTATCCTTCAACTCACTAGACCCAAAATCAGGCAGGATGAGGGTTTTGTACAAATACAGCCCTTAAAGACTTCGACGTTTAAATTGGTGTCGTTACTACTGGCTACAGATGTTAACTCTCGAATGATGTACTTGTGCAGTATGCTTAAGTGCGATAAACTTCATAATTTATTCAAAAGTATACTAATTGAGAGACGAGGACCCGACATAAAAAATTGGGAAGCTACTGCTCCTAAAAAACATGGTTTGCTTCGCCACTGATAAAAGTTATCAGCATAAACACGGTTAGACGTCTCAATTAGTCCAAATGCTAATTAAAATCTAATATGATTTATAAATTATTATAATATATAGCAATAATATTTTAACGAAATTATGTGAGACATATTATGTCAATTATTATACGTTTTATTATGGACTAATGTCTTCGATTTGAATACGAGCGTATCGACCAATGGAATCGTTTGGTTTTTTTAATCAATAAATATCGAGTTAGCCCATGAAATTTATTACCTCGGTTAGTAGGTATATGCATAATAATATGTAAATGTTGTAATAATAAATCTTAAGATATTTTATAACTCACAGCCAATAAACTGTATAATATCAAACGATTAGTATTATTACAAGTAATAAAAATATTTTTTTTAAATCTACAGATATCGCCGCAAAACCACAATTTTTGTTCAAAAGATATTCTACTCTAGAGCAATAATAATTAATAGAGAGTAATATTGTACTGTTTTGGATTTGTTCCCACTGATATAATGTGTCCCCAGTGTAATAATCTCCAAACGGACGCAATTCTGTAATTAAATGCCGTCAAATCGTTATTTTAATTGGTTATTGTATTATTTATATTAGCGTAAACAGAGTGAAATTCTTCTTTTGGCGCAGGATAAGTAGTGGTACGGGCGGCGGCGTTTAGCCTAGAGCCTCACGCTTGCCTGGTCCTCACGCCCTAATTTAACGTTTAATGTGCCTACCTACATGAATAGTAAACATAATAAACACTAGGTACTAGCGACTAATGTGTTCCACACGGTTTTTAAAGGTTATGATTATTAGGTTAATGATTGTATTAAGAACGATAATTAATAAAAAAATTCTGAGCGGATCTCGGTTTAACGCAATTACAATGCTGATGTTCGTCGCTCTTGAATTGTTTTTTAAAAAATATTAGATACTTAAATAGGTCTGTATAATCCGAATTCGGTTAAATATTAAATTCACAAATCTCAATTGTTCTATTCACGGGCGCTTTTTTTTTTTAATTTTGGTGCATATCGGAATGCAGTTATATGATGTCTGTATTGTTATTGTCGTTTGGTCAAATCATCAAAGTCAATGACACTTCCATCTTACGGTTATCGCCCGGTAAAGCCAGCAGTTTACGGTTCATAATTAGTAATTATTAATTAAGTCGGGTTTTTTACAAAAAACGTAAAATAATAAACTCGTGATTTAGTTTTTAGATATTATCATACCTCCTGGACTGAATCAATCTTCCGGGAGCTCTACAATAAGATACGACAGCGATGTTTTTTATGAGACTATAATTCGAACTAGTGAGTAATGTCTGTCACAGATAATGTTATGTATAGTGATGACTGATGAGTTATGTGATGACTAATTCGTATTCTAAGCGCACATAAAAATTAACTTCAGAATACATATGAATTCGATAGGTTAAAAACAAAATGATATCGAGTAATATTTAAATTTATTATGAAATTTGAAATTTTATATTGACGATATTTTTATTTGTTTATTTGCCTCGATAGGTGTTTAGTAGCATATTTAATATAATTTTTTGGTGATGAATTTAGTGTAAAAATTAATTATACATTATTTTATTCTACGAAGAGGGCCAAAAAAGAATTTATACAAGTTATAAATTTATAACTGATAATTTTTACTAACAATAGAATAATATCGAATCAATTATAATATGTGTCATCACACATTATCGTATAATGTTATTTGATTAACGTAAAAGTATAAATATCACATTATTTATATTTTATTTTGTATTTTGTATTCATCGAAAGATCTATGATTAATTAAACAAATAAATAAAAATCTTTGTATTACCACCTTAAACGCGAAGGTTGTAAGTGACGTTTTTACCAAATCTGGATTTTGTACACAGTTAAATTACAAATATTTCATTTTATTTGGTGGTAAAAAGATATTTTTGCAAAGTGAATTGTTCTCGTCTTGTGCTAAAATCTAGAAGAAAATCAAAAATCTTCCAAACTAAAATGCTATATAGTACATATAGTGATGTGTGTAGTGATTAATGGAACAGATGAATTTTGAGCATCATAATTACAAAATTCAAGATAATAAATTTATATCCCGTGTGTTCTGGGTGTAAATTTTAAATTCTAAGGGGAATAAAAAGTAGTGTTATACGTACAAAGATGGTTTTACATACTGAGTGGAGGAAGAGATGCTAGTGTTCTTATAATGAAGGATTTTTTTTGCTCTTTATTCTTTTTTGTATAGAGAAACTTGTGCAAAAGTTTCAACCAGCAAATTTTTAAATTAGAATTAACCCCTAAACGGTACTTTTAAGAAGTAATTTTTTTAATTTTTTTTTTATAGTTTTCTCAAAATTAGGGGAAAACTGCCTAAAAATTGAGAAAACGCATTTAATTTTTTTTTTTTTTTTTAAATCAAAACTTTATAAGAGTTTAAATAAGTATAGATTGAAAATACTATGAAAAATGTTTTAGTGTAAGAAAATATTTTTAATATGTGAAAAAAAAATTTTAACACTTTTTCTCATCAAAAGTTTTTTCCTTTTGTCATTTAATAATGGATCATAAAACTGACTGAGTAAAAATTAAATTTTATTTGCAATAATGACAAACGTTCAGTTGTTGTGAAAAAACTGGAACTCTACTCAGAATACCCGTCCCCCGGGGGGACTTTTTTTGGGGGGGACTCCCCCCCAAAAAAAAAAAAAAAATAATAATCTTTGATACGTAATTGGTACACAAACATATTAAGCGTAATTTTAACATCGAACATGGTGGTAGGGCTATTTTATTTATTTGTTCGATTTACTCCACCCCTCCTTTTTACCTTCAAATTTTTTTTAAAAGTTGGGTGTTATGAGTTGATTTTTGAGAATTTAACTCAAAAAAAGTCTCGGCTCCACTGCTATAAATATTAGTATAACGAGTACCGTTTCGACACTGAACTCGTTCGCTAGAAACGTCTTTTGAGTTAAAGCGTGTGCTGCGTACTACTACAGGATACTCTTTATGCGCGCGGGATGGCGAGTAATAATTCTGTAAATGGTCTATCTGGCCGCAATAATTGTTGACCTCGTCCTTGGACATCCGAGTTCTGTGTGGATTCTACATACGCCGCCGCTGCAACAGTGAGTTGTACACATCACAACAATGTGGTGTGTACTATAATAATTTACAAGTTGACGATTTTTATCCGTCCACATGGAAGTCGTTTCCTAAACAGTTATAATAATATTATCGTATACACACATTTCATTATCGCCACTTGCGTGCGCGCCATATCATAATGTAATGTACGCGTTGATATTAATATTATTTTAATGCGACATTAAAAAAAAATAATAACAATAATATATGGTTACAATAATAATATTACGCTGTACGTAATATAATATGTAATATATACATTTACATATAATATGCTAAACGTATTTAGTAATAATAATAATTATTATTGTTATGAATACTCGCGCGTCTCTTCTTTGTAGTACCTGTACTACTGCAGGCGGTCTCGAGCGAAACGAATAATTCACGCGTGTAAAGACATTACAATAATAATTATTGGACACTAGACACGATATTTGACTTTATGGACATGTTTCCCACGAACAATGCTCGAGTATAATATCATATTAAACCGGCATTAAAGACTAGTGTGTGTGTGTGTGTGTGTTGTATGTAAAGTTTTTTTTTTTTTTGCTTTCCAGTAAAAATTATTTAATCGCGCCCAAAACGTTAGATATTCAACATGGAAAAAATTTCTACAATATTTTTTTCACATTTTTCAAAATTTTCTTTCATCCAAATATTTTTTTTATATTATTTTCCGTGTAAATTTAAATTTTCACAAATTTTAAATTACAAAAAAAAACATGTTTTAAAGGCTTTTCTGTCGAATTTTGATTAGTTTTATGTAAATTTTGAAAAAAACCATTGTGAATTTCAAAGAATGACCTTCCAAAAGTACCTAAATTAATAAAATTGTGAATCAAAAATTTACTAGTCGAAACTTTTGAACAAGTATTCCTATACAAAAACGTAAGCACATAAAAAAAAAAAGAAAAGAAAATATAAACATTATTTTAAAAACATTAGCTCTTTCGCTCCACTCAGAATCTAAAAAGAAAAATATATTTACGTAATTTTTTGTTTTTTTTAGTTATTTGTAATGTGATAACTACTTTTTAATTCTCAGTGGAACGAAGTGTTTTTACAATGATGTTTATTATTTTTTTCCTATCAATACTTTTTCGTATGAAAATATTTGTCTAAATTTTCGACCTGCAACTTTTTGAATCACAAATGCCCTCTCTAGACGTACTTTTGAGAGGACATTTTTCAAAATTCTCAATAGTTTTATCAAAGTTTTGGAACTAAGTACTCAAAATTTGACTAATATGAGAAATTTTTTAGCACAGGAAATTTTTTTCCTACACTTTTTTCTCATCAACATCTTTTTCCTGTTCTCAGTTAATAGTAGTACGAAAAACTGACTGAATGAAAATATTAAATAAACTTTATGATTTTTTAAGTAAAATTGTCCGAGGTCCACTCAGGATCAATTTATTGAAGAAAATACGAATAATCGTTTCTATAAAATTCAACACACCCATCAAATATCTTGACCGAAGAGCGAACAATACCGATGGTGTGAAGGATGTCCGGCTTTTTGACATTAATATCAATATGTATATTTTAGATTCTGAGCGAAGTGAAGAAGCTAGTGTTTTTACAATGATGTTTATTATTTTTTTTTTCTGTGTACACCTTTTTGTATAGAAATACTTGTCCAAAAGTTTCGATCAATAACTTTTTGAAATCGGATTTGCCTCTAGATTGTACTTTAGAGAGGTTATTTTTTGAATTTCTCAATTCTTCAATTTTTTTTTTTTTGGAAAAAACTACCTAAAATTTGACAAAAACGACTCGGAAACCATCATTTTTTGATCC
>JAIPRM010008815.1:0-15453 GCA_025469315.1 Stegophylla sp. TES_Ste_2020
ATTGTACTTTAAAGAGGTCATTTTTTGAATTTCTCAATTCTTCAATGTTTTTTTTGGAAAAAACTACCCAAAATTTGACAAAAACGACTCGGAAACCATCAATTTTTGATCCGAATTTTATGAAAATTTAAAAATAGATAGAAAAACCTATAAAAAAGATTTTGGCGTAAGAAAATTTTGAAAATGTGAAAAAAAATTTTGGACATTTTTCGAAAATTTTTGTTTTTCTTGTATTATTAACTTCCTTTGTTCAGAATCGTTTTACTGAAGAAATGATTTATCCTTTCTTTAAAATTTAATACGCCCGTCAAGAGAATACCACCCGTCGTGCGAAGTATGTCCGGCCTTTTTTTTTTTTTGTTTGCATTGTATTTAATTTATATTTAAAATTATATTTTAATATCATATTTTGGACAAAGCTATTGAATTAGAAGCATTCTTTGGATTTTAGAACATGATTGAAATTTATTTGTGCGTTTTATATTTCACGACTTCTTAGTGTTCATAAATAAAAGTCTTAATTATATCTAACTATGTTTTTTCATAGATTTTATAGTGCAACGTCTCATATTATTTTTTTACTCGATTTTGATATTTCGTGGAAAATATGCAGGAAATGATATGATAATAATTATTGTTATTGCATACTATAAAGTACTACGTGGTAACAGTCGCTCTCGACTTAACTGATTTCGTGTTGGACCTTTTGAAAATATCGCGACGAATATGGCAGTGATAGTGAAATTCAATAATGAGTTACGCGTACAAAGGAAATTTGATGTCGCGTTATTGTTAAAGTTTATATTTCGTGCATTCGAATATTATTAATTTTTTCACAACATTCGGAGAAAATCGAAATTTACTTATTTGCAATTTTATTCTTTTACCAGGTACTGCAGGATTTCTGAAAAAATAATTTCGCAGAAACGACGATAAAGGACCGATGCTAACACGAGACTTTATAAATATATTATTTTTTTATATTCGGGAATTTATTTTCTTGAAAATAATATTATTGTAGTCACTAGTCATCGAATACGAAAAAACAACAAACAATAGATTCGTAAAATTCGATTTGTAAGTCCACAATACTTTCGTCCAAAGATATTATATATAATATAATTAACCTAAAAAGTCGTATGTCAACTTTTGATTTCATAACCGTTATAAGAATTTGTATAAAACTTGCGATTTTAACGTATAAGTTATATCTTTCTTTTCTTCCAAAGAGATCGAGAGTGATCAAAGGAACTTGTGGAACTATCACATACTCAGCAAAAACGAAAGTCTTAAGTCAATAACAATCAAGAATTTTTGTTACGTATCGAGCACTAATGAAGGGATTAGTGGCATAAAGCAACACAAACAAAGAAGCCCTAGGTTTGGAAATGGAATTTTTAATGGGCAGTACAAGAGCCATGGATCTCCCGAAATGACCTAATTAGTAATGTGATTAATTGTAAATTAAAATTCTTTAACTGCAAGTACATATTAAAGTATATATTTAAGGTAGCACTATAATTAATGTTCTCTTGATTAACATTTCTCAAACTCCTTTTCCGACGGACCCACATTCTTCAACATATAATTTTTATGACGTGAATGCTAAATTTGATTGCATTACAATTCTAAAATATTAATGTTTAAATATTATAACTACATGTAAAATTAAATCAAATTGTTTAAAATATACTTTTATTCAGAAACACAAAAATCTAGTTAAAAAAATACAAATAATGAAATAATTTAATAATAATAATAGTATTACTACATATAAACAAATTCGATACAATATAAAATGTACGAAATACATTTTAACAAATAATAAATGTCGAAATTTTAGTGTAATTTGTCATATTTCGTCAAATATTTATATTTATATTTATATTTCGTCAGAATAGTCAGAAGAGTCAGAAGAAAAGTCAGAATCGATAACAGCAATATGCGATAGAAACCGAAAGGTTTCGTTGATTTTATTTGATTTTTTGTCAAAGTTCTGTAATAACGTTGAATACGCACTGACGTTGTGCCAATCGTTGTGATCGATCGAAAAGAAGTTTTGAACATCAACGATTTCAATGGAATTCTCTTCGACCACCCCAAGCCGTACGGTCATTGAACTCATCAATTCTCTCCTCAACAATTCGATCAACCCACTCTCGTCTTCGCGTGTATCGAATTCGTATGTAATATTGTACAATTGCAATTCTGACGCACAATAATAATCCGAATATTTTCCACGTTGAGTCGGTAGTTTAATCTCGTTGAACTCACTTAAACATTCAATGGCGGCTTCGGCACGGTTATTTTTGTCTTGAATAATTTGGCGTTCGACAATCAAAATCCAGGTTTTATAGAACAAATATACCATCCATTTCAAATACACCCATTGATAATCAACGAGGTCGTGTATGTTCAACATGTTTTCAAAAACGTCCGCGTGTATTTCACGTAGGCTTTTGTTTTCTCCGTGCCAATCGAAAACAATTCCCGTTCCCAAGGTGGTCGAGTATATTACGTCATTTTCACCCGTCATGTGTGCTAACCTATAAAAATGTCTAGGAATTATATTAGTGTTTTCGTAAATAGTAAAAAAATTAACATCTGGATCGTCGTTAATCGCGTGCGACGAATAGTCGGCCCTATAATCCCGCGGATCCTCACACCGTCGAATTTGATAGTTGTCAACGACATTCATGATTTCCTTTACGAATCGTTTCCACTTCCGCAGTTTCCGCGTTTGTAACGCGTTCGAACGGTCCGTTTCAGATCGATTGCGAAAGTTCTCCGAACAGTGTTCGTCGATGTTCAATTCGTTTCTCAAACCGATAGTCACCCACAAGTATATCAATATGAGATCTTCGTAGATTTCTACGTCGTCGACGTCCATTGTGTACAAAATTTCCACCTCTTTGAGTGAATAGTTGAAGAATTTTATCAAATGGGCGCCACGGATTTCACGAAAACAATTTGCGACACGGGAATTGGGTCCTTCTGATGTGTTTTCACTCGGAAGCAAACAATCGTCGATCTTAAATTCGATGTCCAAACAATTGCGATAAACTACGACCAACGTTTCGCATTCCCATTCGGTTTCGTGTTCAGAATCCGCGGCGAAAAAATCCAAGGACGCGTTCTCGTACACATTGGCCGATGTCTTTTCCGATTCTCCGTGCAACGAATTAAATACCCACCACAATTGCCGGAACTCATTGTCCATCACGGCGTCCATAGCGTCGAACAACGTCAGATTCGTTTCGAACACAGGAAGGGTCACGTCGTCGATGCGGTTTGCTCTGGTTTCGACGATTTGTATGAACCGATCTAGTAGTAAATTGAAAATCCCCGCCGTATAATCGTTTCTATAACGTTCTACTCGCAAAACGAGTTCAAAATGATCTATTATCTCGACGGGAAAACGCGACGATCGTAATTTCAAAATTATTCTCTCGCACCGGCCCACGTCCAACGATTCGTCGTAGTGCTTCCAGAACGCGGCCGTCGACAGGTACACGTGTTTCAAAACGATTTTGTAAATGGCGAAAACGTATTCGTAGACAGATTCGACGGCGTTGAACCTGGAGATTTCGACTTTTTCCAGTAAACTGGAAATAACGATTTTCCTACTTCCTTGTCTTCGTATCGTGGAATTACGCAAATACTCGCACAAACCGTTCTCGGTCCGACCGAGCATGCAATTTTCAATTTTAATACCGCTCAAATCGGTCGGCAGATACGGTTCGACGGCGGCGGCGGTCCGCGTTGTGCGGGCAATGTTCTCGAGAAACACGTGAAAATCGTCCAATTGTCCGTCCAAAGTTTTCCCTCCGTTTGCGTTATCGATCCCGAGATCGCAATATTCCACGGCATAATGTTCGACGAGATTCATTATTTGCATTATAACGCGGTCCATGTTTTCGTTTTGCAGCTCATCGGCATTTGAAACGGTTAGCCGGGACGTGCCGAGAAACGTGTCGATGTAAAAACTCGCCATCAACAACGTTTTCACGAAATAAGGTTCACTCGATTTGACACTGGGGTACTCGTCGCTTAGCGCGAACAATTTGGTCAACGCGTTTTTTATTTCCACGTTCAGTTTTATCAAATACGGAATTCCCACTTTCCTCTCCTTGTGGTAATCCGACTGAATGATAATAGTGTTTACATAATACGCACATTCGCATTTCACGAACGTGTACATCGTTATCGAATTCAAACTGTTGCTCTTAACTCGTCGGTCCTCGCCGCGAATCCGCGACAACCATTCGCCCAATTCTACTTCCTCTCCGCTCACCAACACCGACTTGTTGTTTTTCACCAACGACGCCATCTGTCCGTAATTCACGACCGTCTCCGTGTCGGCCTGAACTATCCATGTCTTCGCGCTCCACAAAACACACCAG
The DNA here is from genome assembly GCA_025469315.1 of Stegophylla sp. TES_Ste_2020. Lineage (NCBI taxonomy): Eukaryota > Metazoa > Arthropoda > Insecta > Hemiptera > Aphididae > Stegophylla > Stegophylla sp. TES_Ste_2020. The sequence continues at coordinate 4,404 of JAIPRM010008815.1, forward strand.
CCGAAAACCGTGCTGTACACAACCGACATGACGAACCGATATTGGGTATATAGTTCAACGGTTAGGTTAGGTTTTAGATTTCTTCTTTCTATTTAACTCTACAACGGCTTGCTGTGTGAAAGTTGTTTCTTTTCCACCATTCAATTGACCCGCCGATATCTGTCAACATAGAATAACGATTCAATTCTCGAGTTTTTAGTAAATAAACGTCAAAAAAGGGTTTTTATTTTGTATTAGGTTTGGTTAGGTTAGGTTAGTCAGTCAGTAGTCTCATTACCCATTTAATTAGATATTGTGTAACAGTACAATCATACGCGTTGCCCACAGCGGCCCCATAGCTTTGGCCAATGAGGATGGCGTATATTTTAGAGCCAACGCATGTGGTGTAGTATAACAGAGATCACGACCACCGACGTTTCCCTACAAAATCCACATGCGCACCACCCGGGAACGACCAACTGAGACCGACCTCATATAGCATTAAAAATTTGTCAGTCACTCCGGAACTTAGTCATTCGTGGATGACCGCAAGGTATTCCTGAGCAAAAATATACAACTACTATAGGCGTAGCAAAACACACATCATTCATTCGTTATTTAATCAGACACAATCATCGCAGCTATAGATTCATTTCTCAAACATTCTCTTAAAAAACTTTGTAACTTCGCGTTTCGTTGTCCAACGACATTGAAGTTGTTACCGTAATTCTTAAGCCCCTCACAACACTTCCCCCACGAAAGGAAAATCTGGCCAAAACAAGATCGTTTCCTCGTGGTACGTGAGAACAGTCGAGTAACCAAGTCACAGACTTGATTCAATTGATTCTACATCTTACATCAATATTCTACATCACACTAATGATATTGTAATACGGTTAGTTAGAATTGTCACTGAATCTATATTTTAGCGATACACTAATGCAGGGATTTTCAAAGTTTTATGAACACTGTACCCCTTATTACAAATACATTTTTTTGGATACTTACCCGTCCTTAGTTACTGAACTAAAATCTATATAAAAAATTTTTAAAGACTTACATACATTTTTATTCCATTAAGATTAAGTTATTAAAAACTGATTCACAAAAAATGTTAAAAACTAATATCGCTTATTCCAAAGACATTAGTGAGAAGTGTACTTATAGATATAAGATTTTTTTCCTCTATTTTAATTTAAAGGTTTGTTGGCCAGACTCGTACCCCTTAAAAAATTTCGAGTTCCCCCAAGGGGTACGCGTACCACAGTTTGAGAATCCCTGCACTAATGTATTTGTTCATAACTGAAGACTCTGTGTAAAATTGGATGACATGAAACGTGTCTAAGATTTCAGATTTTTCCATTTATTTATCGTTTGAATAATAAACAAATTCGTATTTTGAAGAGTAACTCAGTCAATACTCAGTCAAAGAAATTAGTCAAAAGTAAATTAAAAACTTAACCCTCAACTTCTCTTCTCTTCGGATAAGCTTAACTAAACTGTAATGCATTTTTTCATTTGATTTAGTCTTTATTTATTTAGTTTGTATTTTGGATTGACTTAAGCTTTTAGCTCGGTTGTTTCCTGAATATAATATGGATATAATACAGTGACTAAAATTATATTATCATTAATTGACTGTAAACTAAGAAAGTCTTAGTACTTACTGGACAATGTGCTTGTACATAAATGTTACTTGAACGTTTTGAAATATTTTCGAATTTCTTGGATTGCGATTTAAATAATGAAACGCGGATACGTGTAGACACGAATCGAAGCAATCGATGTTAGTTCGGGAGCAAATTTGTGTGAAAAAAATTTAAACCGACTGAACACCTTTTCTTTGATCACCTGGTCAAACAATTCATTGCCAACCGAACGTGCCTGATTAGTGATTTATGATTTATAAAAATTAAATTCTACTAAAAAATATTTTGTTATATTAGGTAAAGCGTGTTTTAAATTTAAATACAATCTATAACGTTTTGTTTGAAATATATATATATATATATATATATATATACAGGATGATTTTTTAAGCGTGCTCGACCCCATTTTTGGCCGTAAAAATGCAAATTTCGGGATTTTTTTTCCGGAATGTTCAAGTTATTATAAAACCAATATTTTTCATAACTCATTTTTTTCCATGTCACCTCTGCATGGTGTCCTGTGGAAATACAAACTTTCTATTCTCAAATGGCTATCTCCCATTTTTAATGACGGAATTATATTCGGGTTATTTTTCTGTGAATTTCGATATATTGTTCTCGGGCACATATTTTAATTTATTCTTAATAGGTAAATGATATAAGACGACCTGACTAATTAATATATGAACATTTCGACTAATTATATTTGATTAAAGGTTAATTGAGTAGATTTATAATAATTACGAACACGTGTACGTAACTAAATATGTGCCCAAGTGACAATTTTCCTTAATATTTAAATTTGAATAATAGCAAGATCTCTTTTCAGAATTGTTTTATCGATGAAATGATTTATTGTTACCATAAAATTCAACACAACAACCAAGTCTCGTACTAAGAGCGATAAATACCCCCCCCCCTGGTGTGATGTATATTTGGTATTTTTTTAACTATTGATATTTAAACTGAAAATTTAACACTTCCCTACTCACGATCGTTCACGTTCACCCTTCAGTGGCTACTGAAGTTCGGCATCATCCGCCTCCCCACCTCCTCAAATAGGGTCAAACAAATTGTAATTTAAATCCATCTAATTGCAAGTAATTGTAAGTTTATGTTCGAAATTTGTCCGAGGGGTTATTGAAGTTTGGGTGGTTAATGAAAATAAAATAGCATATAATGATTTTATATTATAAACAACAATAAAATGTTGTGTTTCTTACTATACGATTCAAGACGATTGGAATTCAAAAATTTTGAAAATTGGAATTTGGAACAAGGCGTTCAACATCTTTATAGTAAAGATAAAAAAAACAACTCTGCTTTACACCCATTTATCAAACCGTTATTGAAATCAATTTTTAGTAACCCCTCGCGTGATGAACGGTCAGCGGGTCAGCTTAGAAATTTTAAAAATAACTTAAAATTTCTTACCATTAGAGAGAGAGAGAGAGAGAGAGAGAGAGAGAGAGAGAGTATAACTTATAATTTGTTTGAATCATTTTTGGGAAATTTGGGAGCTACCGTCCACAACCCTAATTCGTAAGGTATTTCGAAACAGTCAACTCTAATAATTTCCGGGAATGAATTTACAATAAATGTGATATAACTTGCTGAAGTCAATTCAGATTATTTATTTTTAATACTATTAGTATATAAATTTTAATGTAAATTAACACGTTTAAATTTGTGATAGCTAATAAATTATTATTGCCATAACAATTTTTAGGAATTATTTAGGAGAATTAAATAAATCGATAGTATTATACACAATATTATTATAGTGTTAATAAATGACAACATTATAGGAAAAATAGTACGTAATAGATCAATTTTATGGTTATTTTGTCAGAGAATACAGTTTGTTCAACATTTTCGAAAAAAATTTACTTCCTATAGCGAAATATAGAGTTACAAAATGGAATTAAAAATAATTTTAATCGTAAATCAGACATTTGTCGGCCATCAAAGCTTGTTTGATCAGGTGATTAAACATAATGTGTTCTGTGTAAGCTGGTTTGAGATATTTTCCTTGGACCCAACGTCGTATTTATTATAAATATATAGGTATAAAACAATAATTGTCATTTTTCACCGTCTCGTACTTTAGACTACTATAGCGTAGCAGTTTCATTTTATTTAAATCACAATCCGCGAAAATTAAAAACATTTCATATGTTCAAGTAACATATATATGTATGTACAAATAATCCAGTAAGTACTAAAGATTATAATATTATATCGATAAACGTCAATAGTATTATTATACAATTATCCTACTTGTTGTGAGTTTTTAGTTCACTTAAAAATTATTCGAGTTGATATTGAAAACGTTTAATGTTAATGCACGAATATATGTTTGCATAGGTGCAACTAGTTGGACGCTTAGGAAGGGGGGGTTAGCGTTCCCAGATTCTTTGAAAATCGCTTGAGGTTAATGCATTTTAGGCGGCTAAATCGATAAATAAATATTTTACCCTAAATTAATTATACTAATTATGCTAATTTATTTGATTTCAATAAAGCGACTTGGTCACGCGTGTTTTCAATAGATATCGGCAGAAACACAATTGTATCACAGGTTAAAAACCACGTTTTCGGTTTAGTTTCGACCGAATTCTTAATCGTGTATCCAGTTGGTTTTCAAAATAAATTACGGGTATGATTATAATCGCAGTTAAGTAACCTGTAACTCGCCGTTAACTAAGTTTGTATAAAATGTGTCGGTTATCTGCTCTTTTAGAAAATATGCCACGAATATGCTTTGACAGTTTTTGATAAGAAACCCTACTTTACTAAGCTGTATAATTTAAGTGATTTAAATTCTCACCAAGCCAGGTTTTGGTAAGAACAATAAAAACATGGTTAGGTAAAGAAGAAGTATTACAATTAAAGTTAAGTGCCTTTGTACGGAGGCCCTGGACGGTTTTGATAAAACCAAATTGGTTCACCGAACAGTGTTTGATCGGAGACGGGTGCGATGGTGAAGAATATTAGAGTTTCTTGAGTTGGATTTACCATAGCGAAAAACGATAGTAAGATCCGATTCACCAGCCTTACGACGATTATCCATTTCAACGTGACACGCATGTAACTGTTCACGTCCGACAATGTTATGGGGGAGGGGATTTTCTGGCGGTATTGAAAAATCCTAAATCTCAACTAAATACTTCTATGTCAATAAGAAAAAATATAAAAAAAAATACGGACATTCTTTGCACGACGGGTGGGATTCACTTGACGGGTGTATTTAATTTTAAAGAAACGATAAATCATTTCATCGATAAAACGATTCTGAACGAGGGAAGTTAATAATATAAAAAATAAATGAGAAAAAAAAATGTTAGAAGAATGTTCAAAATTTTTTTTCCACATCTTCAAAATTTTCTTGCGCCAAAATCTTACTTATATTATGTTCTGTCTATGTTTAAATTTTCATAAAATTCGGACCAAAAAAATGATGGTTTCCGAGTCGTTTTGTCAAATTTTGGGTACTTTTTTCCAAAAAAAAAAAGAAAATTGAAGAATTGAGAAATTCAAAAAAGGATCTCTCTAAAGTACAATCTAGTGGCAAATCCGGTTTCAAAAAGTTACGGTTTCAGAAACTTTTGGACAAGTATTTCTATACGAAAAATTTTACACAGAAAAAAAAGTAAATAAAAATAAACATCATTGTAAAAACACTAGCTTCTTCGCTTCGTTCGGAATCTGAAAAGAACACGAGAAATAAATTTTTTTTGTGGTCTTTTATCATTCATATAAGTAAAACTCGAGAGTTTAATCGTTTTTTGTTTGTTTACAGATATCCGAAACGCGACTATAGAGGTTAAAAAGAAGCGATTAAGCCTAACGAAAGTATCGAGTATTTGAATATTTCTATTGAACTACATAATGTCGGGGCGGTTCGTTGTGTCGCGGACGTGTTATTTGGTTTTCGTTTGGGGTATTCTGACGAGCGTGCAGATGTGGATCGTACGGGCTGCCGTGAATGACGGAGAGATGGCGACGTTGGTGAAAAACAACAGGTCGGTGTTGGTGAGCGGCAGAGAAGTGGAATTGGACGAATGGTTGTCGCGAGTTCACGGTGCACGGGACGCGGTCAAAAGCGATAATTTGAATTCGATAATAATGTACACGTTCGTGAAATGCGAATGCGCATATTATGTAAACACTATTATTATCCAGTCGTATTATCACGCGGACAGAGACGCGGGAATCGCTTATTTGCTAAGACTGAACGCGGAAATAAAAAAAGCGTTGACCAAACTGTTCGAAATCGGTGACGAGTACCCCAACGTCAAATCGAGCGAACCATATTTCGTGAAAACGTTGTTGATGACGAGTTTTTACATAGACACGTTCGTCGGTCCGCCCCGGCTAATGTTTTCATACGCAGAGGAAGTGCAGAACAAAGACATGGACTGCGTCGTAATGCAAATCATGAATCTCGTCGAACACTACGCGGTGGAACATTGTAACATCGGATTGGAAATCAGCGGTAAAACTCTGGACGAACATTTGGACGATTTTCGGGTGTTTCTCGAGAAAATCACTTACAACACTACGCTCGCGGACGGCGAACCGTATCCACCGATCACTTTGGCCGGTGTAAAATTCGAAACTTGTATGCACGGTAAGGCCAAGGACGATTTGCAAGCGTTGTGCGAGTATTTGCGAAATTCCAAAATACAGAGACAGGAAGGCAAGAAAATATTCATCTCCGGGTTATTTCGGAAAGTCGAATTCTCGAAGTTCGATGCCGTCGAATCCGTCTACGAGTATCTTTTGGCGGTTTACAAAGTAGTATTGAAATACGTGTACCTGTCGACGGTCGCGTTTTGGAAAGACTATACACCATTGGACGTCGGCCGATGTCAGCAGATAATTTTGAAATTACGCTCGATGAGTTTCCCCGTCGAGATGATAGACCATTTTGAATTCGTGTTGCGAGTAGACGGTTATAGAAACGATTACGCGGAGATTTTCAATGTACTACTAAACGATTTCATTGAAATCGTAGAAAACCGAGCAAACCGCATCGAAGACGTGACGTTTCCTGTGTTCGAAACGAATTTAACATTGTTCGGCATAATGGACGCCGTGATGGACGCCGAACTCCGGCAACTGTGGAGGGTTTTCAATTTGCTACACAGAGAATCGGAAAGAACGTCCTATGGAGTGTACGAAAACGCGTCTTTGGATTTTTTCGCTACGGATTCCGAAAACGAAATCGAATTCGAATGCGAAGCGTTGGTCATAGTTTATCGCCATTGTTTGGACATCTGTTTCGAAATCAACGAGTGTATGCGTTCGAATGAAAATTCCCGTATCAGGAATTGCTTGTGTCACATTCGCGATACCCGTTTAATCGGATTCTCGAATTATTTACTCAGAAAGGCAGAAAAATGGCACGAACTGGACGACTACGATATAGAAGACTTTCAGAGTCTTATAAAAATTTTCTTGTCGGCGACAATCGTTTTGAAAAATGAATTGAATGTCGAGAAATATTGTACGGAGAACGACGATCGTAACCGATCACAAACGGACACCACGTCGTCGTCGTTACTAACTCGAAAACTACAGAAATGGAAACGAATCGTAAACGACATTATGAACGTCGTCGATAACTATCAAATTCGCAAGTGCAAGGATCGACGTGATCACAGGAACGAGTTGAATAACGGTGCAGTATCTCGATCTTCATCCCACGTGGATCCAGCTGACGACCCAGCTCTCTGTACGATTTACGAAAGTGAAAAAATTCCTAGACATTTTTACGACTTAGCACTCATGACGGGCGAGACGAATGTAATAAACTCGACCACACTGGGAACGGGAATATTTTTCGATTGGCACGGAGAAATCAAAAGCTTACGTGAAATACTTGCAGACGTTTTGGAAAACATGTTGAACACAAACGATCTCGTCGATTATCAATGGGTGTATTTAAAATGGATGATATATTTGTTCTATAAAACGTGGACACTAATCGTCGACCAACAAGTGACCGACAACGACGATAGCACTACCGAAGCTATTGCATGTTTAAACGAGTTTAACGACATTAGACTTCCGGCCCAGTGTGGAAAATATGCCTACTATTATTGTACAACGGAAATGCGATTGTACGATATAAAATACGATTCACATAAGTACAAAAATGCGAGTTGGATAATCGAATTAATAAAAAAAGAATTAACGAGTTCGATAACCGAACGGCTGGGAGTAGTCGGAGAAAACTCTATAGAAATCGCTGATGTCAAAAAATTGTTTTCCATTGATGACGACGATTGGCATTCCATCAGTATTTATTCAACGTTATTGAAGAACGCCGAAGAAAAGTTTATTCAAATTAACGAAACCTTTTGGTTTTTATCCCAAATGGCAGTTATTGGTTCAGACTTTTCTTCTGACTCTGCTTACTATTCAAATTCCTCCGACGAAACATGAAAAATCATATTAAATTTTTATTATTTATTCTGTATTGATTTTATTTATATACATTTACTTACTGAAACCATTAAAATTATTAAATATTTTCAAACTAGATTTGTACCTTATACAAGTAGTAAATTTTCAAATAATTTAATTGAATTTTTCATTAAAAATATGTCAACATTGATATTTTATGATTGTTATGAAATAAATATTTGTATTCATATATATATTTATATAATAGTGAAGAACGATGGAAATAATAAATAATAATATATAGGTATGCGAGTAAAAACGTGTTAAATTCTCAACTTAGAAGGTAATCTATGAAGTATGAGGACATACTTCGTACCATGTGTGTTCTTCATTCTCAGAGCGATGCTTGGTGTGGACTTGTTAAATTTTAAAATAAAGATAAATCATTTTTTCAATAATAATAATAAAACGATACTAAGCAGAGATTTCTTCACGATGGTCGTCAACGTTAAAGTATAAATAAATAAAATTAAAATAATATATTTATTAAAACTTGTTTTACCTAATAATAAATATTTATTGACAATTGTTTTAAAAAATGGGATATTTACGTACTATCTTAAATGTTATATAATATTCTAAATTCATTTTTTAAAGGCAAAAAATTGTAAACAAGTTTAATCATATACATTTTATGTAAATTTTTATTTACGTTTTTGTTAAAATCGGTAATGCCAATTTATAATCATAAAAAATCTAAAAAACTTCGAAAAACGGCAGAATGAATCAATCTTACGAATAATAAAATGGATAGAGATTATTGTGTTATTTTTGAATATTCAAAAAGTAATATTACTTAAATCATGAATATATCAATATGCAATACCTTGTTGAAGACAAATTTAGGATAGAACTTAAATATGTAAAAATAGTCGTACATGGCTAAAAAGTATAAAACTGACAATAATATTATTGTTGCCCATAAGTAACAACTGAAGCTCCACTCTGAAATGTTTTATCGAAGATACGTATGTTTTATCATTTTTTTTTTTTTTTTTTAATTGAACACACCCACCAAGACTACCCCCCACACACAAGGAGCGAAGAATACTCAATACCAATTGTTTGAAACGTGTTTGCATAAAATGTTTAGTAGCAACTTATAAAAAGTGAATTTTTCATCGCACATAAGTGATAACCTTGTAAATAGGATTGCACGTAATCGTGTAGTTAACTTTTTGGGTCATTTTTCGCACGACGGATGTGATTCTCTTGACGGGTGTATTTAATTTTAAAGAAACGATAAATCATTTATTCAATAAAACGATTCTGAACGAGGGAAGTTAATAATATAAAAAATGAATGAGAAAAAAAAATGTTGGAAATATGTCCAATATTTTTTTTTCTCATTTTCAAAATTCTTTTGCGTCAAAATCTTTCTTATATATTTTCTAACTATGTTTAAATTTTCATAAAATACGGATTAAAAAATTATGGTTTCTGAGTTGTTTTTGTCAAATTTTGGGTAGTTTTTTTCCAAAAAAAATATTTAAGAATTGAGAAATTCAAAAAATTACCTCTTTAAAGTACAATCTAGAGGCAAATCCGGTTTCAAAAAGTCACTGATCGAAACTTTTAAACAAGTATTTCTATACGAAAAGTTGTACACAGAAAAAAAAATAATAAAGATCATTATAAAAACACTAGCTTCTTCACTTCGTTCAGAATCAAAAAAAAAAAAAAAAAAATTACTTAATATAACGGTGGAATAGTTTTCGGTAGAATTTAATTACTTTTGATCGTATTCACTACCGTAGACACATCGGGTTCGTAAAGATTGTTTGATCAGGTGATCAAAGAAACGGTGTTTTTGCTGGTTTAAATTTTCTTCGTACAATTTTCCTCTCGAACTAACGTCGTTCGAAACTAACTACGCGTATTCTTCGTTTCATTATTTATATCGCAATCCGTATGAAGATTAAAAATATTTCTTTCGTTCAAATAGCATAATTATTTACAGGTACATAGTGCAGTAAGTACTAAAACATTGGTAGTTTATAGTCAGTTAATGATAATAGTATGATTTTAGACACTGTATTATATTTCGTAAAAGAAAATTTAATAATTATTTCACTACCACGATTTTTGATTATTTGAAAATTTTAGTCGATATCGAAAAGGTTTTATGTTGATGTGAAAAAAATGTTCGGTTTCATCATAACAGCCAAGAGATTTGGCTATTATACATAATAACAGGTTATAATAAATATTAACCTATATTCATATCGTTAACAGTAAAACATACATACAATTTGTATTAACAATATTAACGATGAACGATGACAAATCATCATATTCCATTGTTGTCCGTGTTATTGACCGATTTATTATGTCACGATATACCGTATTTTTGTGCAATACGGATTGCGGTTCCAGGAGGGGGATGGGGGCTTGGAAATTTTCTTTGGGTACTAAAGATCGTCAAACCTCAACTATAATACCTGCCTATGAGTGTACGATAGGGTGACCATACGTCCTGTTTTATACAGGATTGTCCTTTATTTCGGCTCTGTGTCCTGTTTTCCTGACAAACTTCTCTTAGGACGCTTTTTGTCTTGTAATTTCAAGTCTGCCCCAAATTAATCCCGTTTTTTGACTAACTGTTGATTTAAAATTTTTGAAATGAAATTATTGAATAAAATAATGTAAGAATCTAGAAATCTTTTGGATACTATTAGATTAAAATTATAATCGTAAAATGAATTAACAAGTTTCTCCTTAGAAAGCAAAGTATACAATATTATGCATGAATAAAGGATTTAAAATAAATTTTAAAAAGTATTAATTTAGTTTCATTATATATATATATATATGTAATAAATACTTATTTATTTAAAAATATTTTTGTCCTGCATTTTATTTTTATAAATATGGTCACCCTAGTGTACGAAAAAAAAAACATATATATATATATATATATATGTTATTTGTGTTTTATTATTTACCTA
>JAIPRM010008816.1:0-15453 GCA_025469315.1 Stegophylla sp. TES_Ste_2020
AAAATAGCGAAGTGTTATTTTTACGTTTTACCACTCATTAAAATCGAAGAACGGGGGCGACGCCCCCGTTAAAATCGAAGTACGGGGGCAATCGCCCCTGTTGCCCCCGTGTAGTCGGCGCCTATGATACATATAATAGTGTATACATATACATGGCAGTCCGTGTCAGTGACAACTGATAAGGCGTTGTGACTCTGAGTAATAATTACCGACTTGTATCGTATTAAATTTAGCGTCGAAAAATATGTACGATAAGATAAGCGAATAACAAATACCTTTTAGTGTCCGTACTTTCTTCGAGTTTTTTTCAGTCTTACCCTTGTAAAATGTTTAATTCTTTGTCCATAAAAAATTTTATTGCACCAAAATATTCGCAATGAAATTTACTATTTAGACATCAAATTTCAAAATAATCGGTTGAACTAATTTTCATATATGTACGTTAAAGTGCGTGATTTTAGGTATAACTAACGAATTCAGTCGAAATTCTAACTTCAAACGGTTATAAAAAAAAAAAATTGACCAATGATTTTTGAGATTTTTTCAGGTCAAGTAGACATATATGTCAGTGAGATAATATTAAATTTTCAAGACTTAATATCAAAAATCAAAAATTTTATTACATAAAAACTAACAAAAAATGAGATATTTCCGAAATTTTCAAAATGCTGCAATCAAAATTGATCAAATCTTTTTGAAATTTTTATGAAATTTTCTCGTGACTATTTTTAGTGGTTGGTGAAAATTTCAAGTCCTTTGCTGCATTATTTTAGAAATTATGTCAAAAAGTAATTTTCAATTTTACGGAAATTGCGGTAATTGCATATTTAGCCATTTTTTGAAAAATTTTTTTCAGTTTTTTCGCATTATTAAAAAAAATATTGAGAAATTTGAAAAATGACCTCTCAAAAGTACCAACTAGATCCGATTTTGGATTTATAAAGTTACTGATCGAAACTTTTAAACCAGTGGTTCTATACGAAAAAGTGTTTACAAAGAAGAAAAAAATAAATAAACAAAAAAAAAAATAAACATCATTGTAAAAACATAAGTTTCTTCACTACGTTCAGAATCTAAAAAAATGGAAAAAAATAAATAAATAAACATTATTGTAAAAACACTAGCATCTTCATTTCGTTCAGAATCTAAAATAAAATTGAATTTATGAAAATTTGGGTTAGACGTTTTAACTGTTTTTTGTACTTTTTTGGGATATTCTAGGCATACGCTTAGGAAAAGTATTGAGAATTTTGAAAAATGATCTCACAAAAGTACCAACTAGATGACATTCAGATCTATAGAAATACTGATCTAATTTTTTGAACTAGTATTTCTATCCGAACTCGTGATTACATACATTTAGAGAAAAAATTTAAAATATAAAAACACACCAATTTGTAAAACCAAACGTTCTTGGCTGTGCATTGAATCTTAAATTATTTGTTTATAAAAATATTTTGAGAAATTTGTTCAAAATGATTTTTATTGATAAATTTTAAATGTACATTAGTAAAACTCTTAAAAACATTTTTACCCTATACAAAACTGATTTATCATACACTAATACATAAGAACAAACACAATATTTAAGGGTATATAATAATTACTATTTTGTCATCAATAAATATTAAAATAATAATATAATATTTCTTATAAGATAGACACAAACAATAAATAAGTTTTGAATGTTTATTAAATTTAAATACAATAGTGACTGAATCAGAAAAGGTGAATGAACCCTGTTATTTTCAATATTTAATTATTTAAGTAATTCATAACTTTTCAATTTTAATTAATTCGATAACATTATACAAAAAGGAAAATTGAAAAACAATTTTTAAATAATTGTATAACATTGAATATTTAAATGATTAAATTAAATACAATTATTTTATAACCTTATATTATTGAATGAAAATAAATATTAAACCAAAAAATCAAATCATTAGAATATTAATTGTATAATATACTAGAATTCCTTTAAATATGATCTTAATATATAAATAGCATGACATTTAATGTATGACATAAATATTAGTTTATAAAAAATGTATAGTTATTAATTATTGTTTAAAATCTTGAAGGATACAAACAGAAGTGATAGACACAAGTGCCAATGGATAAAACCTTACAGACTATTAGGTATATATATATATATTATACTCGTATAATGTAAATATAATATATTAGTTAATAATAATCTAGTATTTACGTTCAAATACTTATAAAAAAATGATAAATATGTATGTATTATGGTGAACATTAAACATAAATCAATACAATCTATGAACATCAAAAATAAAACGCTAATCTAAAATTAAAAATTAAAATTGTATTTTATTAATAATAGTTTGGCAATAATAATAATAATAATAAACAAACAATAATATGAGCTTGAACATAATATAACACAAAACACCAAAAAATTATACTAACAAAAAAGTCTTTTTAAACATTTAGGACCAAGATAAATTACTTTGGGAATGATACATTTTGAGATCAATTCATGATCATAAAATATCAAACTTAAAATAAATTACATGAATATTAAATTCAGACTTTTGTATAACTGGTTTTAAAATATCATATTTCAACCAATTAAAATATTGTTGAATCATTTGGTGTAATTCAACTTTGTATATAGTTGAAATAATATTATGTGTAACTTAAATATTTGTTTGGTAGTAAGTGATATTAAAACAAATTTTAAAGTTATAATTTGATTAAATTACTTAATAGAATATCATTATTATAAATATTACTGTTTATCTCTAAATTATAGCAAACTTATCTCCACAAGATTACTCACAACTATAGTTAACTTATTTTAATTGAAACTGATAAAATACAAAACAATTTAAAAAATTCAAATATTTACACATTATATTACACCTCAAACGCTAGGTAGATGATATGAAATAGGCATCATTTTGTCCATTGCTTAAAATAAGCAAATAAAATTGCCGATTCATAAGATGTATAAAAATTAATTTAATCGATAAATCAATCAATTTATGAACAGGTCAACTTGTATTAACTGTTTTTAATGTGTATAAATGAAAAAATAAATAAAATAAAGTATATTTTTTTAATTTTTAATTTTATCTTACCTAGTAGTGAATTATAAAGAACACAATTAAAAGATATGTAAACACAATATATTAAAATTGAATTATGATAACTATTAAGACTCAGCACTTAATTTTCTAACAATTTAATAAATAAAAATGCAGTTATATTCTCAAAAGAGACAAATACGCATTGAAATATTTATTTATTTATTTTATCAGTGGAAAAAAAATTAAATTAAACGCAAATAATGCAAAAAAATTATGTTTTAGTACTTGATGTATGGTACTTGTTTAGTATACCACCTTCACTAAAACTGTTATCTGTGTAGTAAAGTTAGCTTGTTAAGTATGTTACATTACTTCACATGTAGTGTGATACATACATCACACATTAATTTAACTAAGTCTATAAGTACATATACATATTATTATACTACTATATATTTAAAGCATTACTCATAACAATTATTTTAAGCAAATTTTTTTGTTAATAATTATTATTTCATGGTATGAATTTAATTGATGAGTATACTATTTTCAAAAAAACCGCACATTAAAAAATTTACATAATTTATAGAATTCTCCAAAAAACACCACTTATACTGAAATTGGAATTTTTTATGTTATTTTGAAATAATATTATTTTCATTAGAGAAACACCAAAATTTAATTTACAGGCTACTATACCAGAATGCCAACGTTAACAATTGATGCCATAAGCATCATAAGCTAAATAAATACATCTTATGTATCTTCAAACTGTTTGAAACACATAAAGTTTATAGATATACCTTATATAGTTTATAGGCCTATATATAAGTCTCAAGTAAATAAGTTTAAATAATAAATAAGTTTAGTTATCACTATAATCGGTTTTTACTTAACTCGACTAAAAATATACTTGGAGTTATATGAAATAAATTGAACGTTGCTAGGTAGCATATTTAACGAGTACCTGAAGTATAACCAAATAAAAATTTAAAATATTGAATTTAGATTCAGCTGTGATATTGAAACATTTTTAAAAACTTTTAAATAGATAATTTTAGTGTAATATATTTAATTAAATGATGTATTATACTTTAATTTAAAGTTAAAATGTTTTTTTCTTTCCTTTTTTTTTATGAATTACAATTTTAATAACCACAAAATTATTTTCTATATCATATTTAAGATAAAAAAATGAACCCAACATAAAAATGTATGCTCTTTAAAAGAAAATCATAGAGTATGCAAAAAAAGTTATTCTTATTTTATTTATAATTAGGGACCAGAATTAAATACATTAAAAATGTGCTCAATATGATACTAATATACAAAATAAAAAGGTTAAAGTATGCATCAACATGCATAAATAATTATAAAAAACATGCATTCATATGCTTAATAAATTTTTAGATTCCGATAAAAAAGTAATAACAATGTTAACTTTGTATAGGTAATAACTATTTAAATATAATTGTTTTTCAAATCCACTCAACCATATTTTTGTTTTAATCTTGATATGACTTGAATTAGGTATATAATTTAATTATAAAAATAGTTAGGTATTGGTTGAAATTTACAGTGTAGCAAATATGGGAAATATGTAGAACTGAATGTATTATATTTAAACTAAAAGAAGAAACATATATAAATTAGTTTTAAATAATTTTATTTATCAAATAATATAATTTATCTATGCATAAAATAAAGAAAGTTAATAAGCAATTAAAATTTTGAAATTAAATAATTTGATTATAGTTATAGATCATGAATACAAATTAAATTTAGTCTATGAAATTGGTTTTGAAATGTGGACATTTCAAATCATTATTAGAATACATATAATTCTGGTGTCTATTTATAATGTATCAATAAATGTATTTTGAAGCTTAATTAAAATTAATCTGACAAACCGAAAAACAATATAAAAATTTAACGATTTCTGTCCTAATTATTTAATAATAATAGAAAACACATTTGTAGTAAATTAAAATTGGTACCCTGTACAGAGTTCAAAAATAATGATCAGGTTATATACATTAGTTATTCTAAATTATTATGTGTTAAACTTGTCACTCTAATATAAGCTAAGTTGTACAATCAATTTATGTAAGGTATAAAAATATTTCTAAATTCAGTTGACTAGTTCATGAAATAGGCATTTTTTTTATACATTTTATGAATTGAAAACATCACAAGTTCATTTTACAAAATAGACTAGCGTTCTCAACCTGTAGTTGTACTGAAGAATAATACAAATATTAACTGTACATATTTAAATTTAATTGTGAGCATTCAATGCTTATAATTTTTTATTATGTATTATTAGATATTATTATGATACAACAGATTTATATGGACAAAAAAACTTCAAAATATGCTTCCAACAATATTATATGATAAAAAATATGCATTTATTTTTAAAAATGTGCTTAAAATTAACTATAATTGAAAACATTTAATTTTATTATATATAATTATTGAAAAAAGGTGTTTTATCATATTTACAGCATTATTTACCAAAAATATTCTCAAAGCACAAAATATTAAACCATATTAAAATAAAGCGAAAATTAGATTTTATTTGTTGTTAAATCATTATTTACATTATTGCACTAGAAGATCAGATAAAAACTGATTGTAATTTTATCAATATAAATACAAATAAATGTATAAATCGATAAAATTACTAAAGAAATTTAACAGATTTATGTAGCTATAAGAAAGCGTGAAAATATAAGATGAAACAAAATATGTGCTATAAATAAAAAGATGCACTACAAAATTACATATATTCATTATAATATGTAAAATAAGAAAAAAATTCTAAATTTGCAAAATAATATGTATTATACAATTATTGTTATTTTAATAAAAAATTATTTAAATTAGGGACATTTCTAATTCAATTCTAAAAAATATACACATTTACATATAAATCCATTCACTAATTATTATTAATTTTTATTGAAATGGTACAATTTGAATAATAAAAAAAAAAAAATCTATTATTTATTATGCAGTTCTAACAATGATAAGGAAAAAAATGGTTAGTGGTATATGAAAGTTTTTGAAAAAGTAGGTGGTACTAGGGTACAAAAAGGTTGAGAACTACTGATATAGACAGTATAATCTATTCCATGAACTGAAAATTTCATATCGGCAGTGGTATAATAGGTATACATAGAATAGATATGCATAAGAAATAATGGTGCTTACAGATAAATGAAAACATAATGATATTCTATACCCGCTAAACTTAATTATATTAATGAATTTATTATAAATGTTCCTATTTATAATTTTAAACAAACAAAAATTTGTTGCGATAAGACAATTGTCTTAGTGATTTGAAATGCTTTTTAGCATACAAAATGATAACATGTAAAATACAATAACTAAGTATTGTAAGTTAACACAAAATAATAATTATAAAAAAATAAATAAATTATTAATCAATAGTAATGAGCATATATGTTGTTTTAACCGAATGCATTACAGCCAACTTTCTCTTTTTAGGAGTGAATCTACAGTCTTTTGTTTTAAAGGACCTAAACCCTATTTCTCCCCAAGTGAGCATTCCGAAAATTGGTATATTTGGAAATGCTTTAGCAAGATGTAAATGATCGTCAATCGGAATCGAGGATCTATCGATGCATTTAAACATCATAATGAATGATTTATGAACATTCAGCTTTCCGATAGTCTTGTTGACATGCATTGTGGCAAATTTCAATCCTTCAATCACACCATCATCCGTTGTAGAACTTATAAAATCAGACATACAACGTATACCATTACCACGAAATATAATAGCCTTCACAACACCAGGAATGTTTTTTTTCGGAGGATTGTCATAGTCCAAGCTTGATACGTGTCCTCCAGATAGTGCAAATGGTTCAGACTGATTATTAGAAACCATTTTCACAATAAACCTAATCATACAGTCAATAAATGGAACACCTACTTTCAAAAATATTATTCCTCGAATTGGACGAGGATCACTGGTAAAAAATTCTTGTATTGGTTCTGGTGCAAATGTTTCTGATGTAACAACACGAGTATAAACACTTATATCATAACTGTCACTTGAAGGCAAATAAAGAAGGGCTACTTTTTTGTGTATCGAAGTTTGGGCAATAACCATTTCATTTTTATCATTCTTGTCAGGATAAATAATACCTTTTGCTCCAATGGGTACAAATGTTTTAATCGATTTTGGTACAATATCGCTTTTAGGAAAGAAACGATCGTCATTCCTATCTCGTAAACGCATGCAAATTTTTGGTCTGGACCTAGAAGATGGACCACCGAGCATACCTTCAAAAGTAAACAAGACTTTTGGTTCAATTCTCAAATCAACAAAATGTCCACTGTGTATAGGCTCAGGACGATGATCAGTTCCAGACATGTAATTCAAATAAGAGTATTGAATCCAGTTGCGTTTCTTCAAGAGAATATCGGTAGCTGTTTTCAATGATGTGTTAACTTCCCGAAGTGTGTTTAGATCATAATAGTTAAGATATGATAGAACCAACTTGACTATAGAATATTGCTGGGAGAAGTATTCACCGAAATCACCTGTGTATGGAGAAGGTGGGCGTATCTCGACAGCTAAGGGTTCAGTTGGTGAATTAGTGCACGAACTAGTGGTATCTAACGCAGATTTACTCGAACTCGGCCGACTTTCCATTTCAGAAAAATATGTTACGCAATCCTAAAATTTAAAATAAAACTATTTCAGTACAAGTTTAACTACACTTTTCATATTGAATAAAATCGCACATACTAAAATATTTTAGTATTCGCGTATATCGCTATAATCACAATACACAATAACAACAGCAATAAATTTATGTTGATTAATCTTTTTAAGGAGAATATACATATAAAAACTCTCACCAAAAAAACGGCAGTAGACAATGGCGATGGAATTACGCTTGAAATGTTGTGTTTACGCCGGTCGATAAGACTTTTTGTCGGCGTGCGAAATCTCTTATCAGTTTTTATTATTTTTTTACTGTTAAATTTCAAATAAAACAATTAATCACTTAGAAGTCAAATGAATAGGTATTAACAATATTACCTTACGTATATTACCTACGTACACGTTCTATTGGACATAATAAGTTGTTACACTCGTGACTCCGTTGTCTCGCTCCTACAATGAGTAAACAATGAAAATGTAATCACTATCACGTTATCATTTATCACATAAGTTATTGAACGAATGGAACGGTGTATGAGATTAGCCGCCACAGAGATAAATGATATTGTAGATTCCTCCAGCATGGAGGTAAAAGATAATATCCACTTGAATATGTTTGACAAAAAACTGACAACAATAAAAATCGTCAATGAACGAACCATTAAAAACATGACGTGTAAGTGAAGTAAATGTGATGATCAAAGGGGTATGGTGTTGGTGGGGGGTGAAACTATAATGTTTCTTCTAAGCAGAATTGAAAAAAGTTTACAGTTAAATATACTTCAAGACGTTTTCTTGAACAGACGTACTTTATCAGAATATTATCATAGAATTATTGAACAATAAATTTGCATAAATAAATTTTTTAAAAAATACCACTTGGAAACTAAACAATTTACTACCACAAACGAAACATAAGATAAGATGTAAACTGTTAAGTCTTGTACTCCATAGAATATTCTATTATAATACATTATTACCATAGACTTTTCATACATATTACATAAACTATTATCTGTATTATGTGTAGAATTATAAATCATATCTGTGGTATCTATTATCTAATATCATACTATGCCTATGGTAATAATTACCCACTAGTGATTATATATTGAACATAAAATATTTTATTTTAGATTCTAAACGAAGTGAAGAAGCTAGTGTTTTTACAATGATACTTATTATTATTATTTTTAGCTTCTAAGCAAAGAGAAAAATGTTAGTTAATCGTGATTTATTATAAATTAATATTATCATATCAAATATGTAGGCATTAAGTTAGAATATGGAGGTTCAATTTTGTAGTGATTGTAGTAAAAAGAATGCTTTTTTTTTCGTAAGTCAGGTTTTTACTGTGTGTTTGTGGGAACTATAAAAAGGTTCAAACACTAAATAAAAATTGTTTAAGGAAAAAATAAAATTGTACAGTAAAATATTATCATAGCACACATAGTGCCTATAATTTTAGGTTAAATAATAAAATAATAAATTATTATCATTTGTCATCTTTTTATCTATAAAAAACAAGTAGTTAGTTAATATGATGATATTGATGCATCTGGTAACAATTAAAAATTATACATAAATTAATATTTTTTATGAGAAACTTTTTACAATTTTAGATCCAGAATAGACCGAAGAAGTTAGTGTTCTTACACTGATGTTTATTATTTTTATTTCTTTTTGTAAATACTTTTTTGTGTAGGAATATTGATCTAAAAGTTTTGACCAGCAACTTTTTGTATCAGAATTTACCTCTAAATAGTACTTTTAAGAGGTAATTTTTGGAAATTTTCAATAGTTTTTCCAACATTTGGGAAAAACTACCAAAATTTTGGCAAAACACCTTAAAAAAATTTTTAAGCCAAACTTTACAAAAATTTAAATACAGAAAGACAATAATTTAAGTAATAAAATAATTTGGTGTAAAAAAATTTTTAAAACGTGAAAACTAAAAATTGAAGTATTTTTTCCAATACGTGTACTTTTTTTGTCATAAAAAAAAATTCTTCTTTCTTTTTCTCAATTAATAGTAGAATATAAAACTGGCTAATTAAAAAATTAATTTTTTAATTTTTAAGTAAAAATTTTCTCTAATAAACTGAAGCTCTGCTCAGAATCGTTTTATGGAAGAAATGATTTATCTCTTCTTTAAAATTTAATACACTCACTAAGAACATTCCACCCAATGATCGAAGAATACCCATGAAGCGAATAATGTCCGAATTTTTAATTAATTTAACTGATAAATGATTCTGTAGAAGAAACATAAATAATATAATCATTAATAGGGTATTAAATAGGAACAAAAGAAAATTATCTGTTCTTTTTTAGATTGAGAGCAGAGCGAAGAAGCAATGAATTACAATGATGTTTATTTATTTACTTTTTTATTTTTTTTTCTTTCTGGAAACACATTTTCGTATCCAAAAGTTTTCATCAATAACTCTATAGATCTGGAATCACACCCAAATGGCATCTTAAAAGGTCATTTTTTCAATTCCAGCATACTATTTTCAAAAACGCGAAAAACCTGTCAAAAAATTGACAAAAAACGACAAAATATACAATTTTCATGAGATTTCCATGAAATTGAGAAATGTTTTCTAACATAACTTAAAAAATAATACAGATAGAAACTTAAAACTTTCACTAATTACTAAAAATAGAGATGAGAATACTTCATATAAAATTCAAAAAATATTTGATAAATTTTGAGTTAATTTTTAAAATTTTAAAAATTTTGGAAATTTCTTTTTTTTTTTTATTTGTTTCTTATGTGATAAAGTTTTTAATTCTTAATATTAGGACTTGAAAATTTAATATTATCTCAATCATATAATATATGTCTAATTGATCTGAAAAAATCTAAAAAATTGTAGTTCAAATTTTTCTCTATAACCGTTTGAAGTTGGAATTTTTGCGAAATTCGATAGTTTTACCTAAAATTACATACTTTAATGAACATGAAAGAAAATTGGTTCAACCAATATATTATTATACTCATATAGTCATAATATTCTTGGTTCTTAAGTGAAGAATTTGAATACGAATATGTTGGTGCAATTAAATTTCTTACGGACAAATAAATAAACATTTTACAAGGGTTTGATTGAAAAAAAATCGGAGAAAGTACGGACAAAATATATTATAATATAATATGTCCAGTTTATGAACACTCAAGAAGGTTGATATTGTTTTATTTTACTTATCAATGTTTTATTTATATGTTGTCTAATTGGTACATTTGGGAGGTCATTTTTCAAAATCTTTAATACTTTTTTAAGCGCATACTAAGACTACCGAGAAATTGACAAAAAACGTAAATGCATGCATTATTATAATATGTTCTAAGTCACTCGTTTTATGTTCTGAGTGGAGCGAAAAAGTTAATGTTTTTATTATGATTATTTTTTTTATTTTTTTTATTTAAACACTTTTTCGTATGGAAATACTTGTCCAAAAGTTTTGATCAGTAAGTTTTGAAATCCCGATTTTCTTCTAAATGGTACTTTCAAGGAGTCATTTTTCGAAATTCTCAATGGTTTTCTTAAAATTTTGGAAAACTGCCCAAAATTTGACAAAGAGATTCGGAAACTCAGTTTTTTTAATCTAAAGTTTATGAAAATTTAATTATAGGTAAGCAATAATATCGGAAATATTTTGACGCAAGAAAATTTTGAAATTTTTTTTTCCTTACTAACAAATTATTTTCCTTGTGAATTTTTTTTTTGGTTTTACTTTTCTACTTTAATAAAAAAAACTGGCAGAGTAAAAATTAAAAAAAATTTATAATTTTTTAAGTAAAATTGTCGGAAATAAACTAAAGCTTCACTCAGAATAATCTCTTTGAAGAAATGAGTTATCGTTTCTTTAAAAAATTTTAAAGTATAAATTAAATTGATTGATCTTAAATTCAAAAATTATTTAATTTGAATTCTGATTACAAATTTACATAGTCGAAAGTTACTTAGTTACTTGGTTGAAAAATACTTAAACCTCAGACAATGACGTGACTTCATACAGACACACTTAAAATTAGTGCTTTTAAAATTGTCGATTTTTAATAAAATTTGTTGTATTAATTGTGAAGTTATTATAACCGAAATCACAGAATGTATGAGAATATATAAAAATACTGTACAATAAATTTCTACTAAAGAAGAATTGAAAAAAAAAAAATGAGCCATGTGGCAAAGACATTTTTCTAAAGTAAAATATATAAATTGTTTCGAGTTAGATACAAGATCTATTTCACTTATGTTGACGGTACATTTGTAGAGTTTATAATATTGTCCGTAATTGTACAATTTGAACCCTTCAATTATTTACAACCTATAACATTAGGTAATTAAATTAATATTAATTTTCATTTTTATTTTTAAACTGTTTCATCGTACCTCTGGAATGTACATTTTATAATCTGTCAATTTTGTTAAAGTTAAGACTTATAAATGAAAATAGGTATTACAGTGAATTTTTTACCGTCCAAAACCGAGCAGCTGAAAAAAGAATGCATTCGTATTATAATTTAAGGTGTTATTTAAATCCTGTTTGAAGCCTTTTCTAAATTTTTTGATAAAAAAACATATTTTTGTTTATTTCCATTACTGTAAATTATATAATACAAAATTTACTTGAATGTAGTACGTAAGGTAGGCTTCATTATGCTACGTTATGATGAGGTGTATTTTTTCTTTGTAAAAATATATAATTACGTCCCGTTTCTATTGTTTTTCCAAGTCAAGCTCTGAATATTTTATTATATACCGGGAAATACTATCGAGATCGATTCCCTCGGCGATGGTTTTTTATGGTTTCCTCGCCTCTGACTCGCCTTTGTAGTTTGCATCGTTTGCGAGTCGTTTGATGCTTTTATTATTATGAATTTATTTTACTTTTTGTATAATGGCAAACCATTGCCACAGTTTCGTTGTGTCGTAAACAAAGTTCTATTTATACAAAAGAAGTATAAAACACATTAGTCATTACACGCCTGTCGATAGTGGCATATAATGGCAGTGACAGGGGAGAGGACTGGATCCCATGTACTTCCCCTGAAATTCGACCTTGTCTAAAGTGGTCTATAGAGAACATAAAGTACAACAACCCCCAACTTTTTTTTAATATTTACACTTTTCTTTTTTTTTAAATAATTCATGTCATGATTCTCTTAAGTCATATTTTCAAAATCATAAATTGTACATTATTGCGACTCGTAATATTGTTATCGGCACCAGTGTTTGTCAGTCAACAATGCCTGTGTAAAAAATCAATAGGTTATGACACATGTGTCACGTCGTGTCACATTGTCACATGATAATTTATAATATACTTTGAAGTCATTTCACAATTTTTAAAACAATAAAAGGTCTTGCCTGTTCATTTCTTATTTTATTTTTCTATTAAAAATAAGTACACGAGAGTACATCAACTACATTATGGCCAAATATTTTTTCTGAACTACATACTAAAGGTTAAGATATATTTTATATTTATTGTAAAAGAATGTATTAAATTTATAGAAACACTTATTTCCAGAAATGATATTGTATTAGTTTGAAGTTTATATCTATATAATGTTCATACAATTGTTATTTATTTAATTGGTTTAATTAGTTGCATATTATGCACCTATATTCTTGTCTTTTTATCTGTTCTTTGATTTTAAAATTTATCTGTTAATTAGGTGTATGATGTAAATATAGTTTATTTATTCATTATGTAACAAAACAAAAGGGATATTAATTATTTCAATTAGTTAGAAACTTGGAGGTCATGTACGCATCAGTACCTAGTTTTAATTATTGTTAACTAATAATTGGCATTATTCAACTGACAACTGGTAGGTTAAACAAATATTTAATTAATGTAAACAAATATTAATTGTAAAATGTTTAAGGAAAAAGTTAAAAAGAATGATTTTAATACGAATCATTTATTATGTATAAGTATATAGTTTGTATATATCAAATTACACTTCATTATATATTATCAACAGCATACTAATACCGACTTTAGAGTATGAAGACTTTGGAATTTTAATCTCTTTTATGCGAAGTACCTACGTAACTTCGAATACATTGGAAATATTTCAGTTATTTCCAATAAAATTTTAAACTTGAAAACTAACATATTAAATGTATTTATACTTATTTAAAAATTCACCATATATTTTTCTGTCAATGTTTCAAGTTATTTATCCGTTATCGAATAATGCATTTTAATTTTCACATTTCTCTAGCATTATACAATATTAACATACGTGTATAATTATTTGTGTATTATATTTTTTAGTTTCCATTCTTATGTATGAAAATAATATAACTTGGGGCATAATAATTTTGAGCGTAGAGTTAAATAATTTTGTTACTTGGCCTCTCAGTAGGTACCTGCAGACTGCTGATAGCTATAATATTTAACTAGTTGCGGTTTCTGGTGTCAAAATTATTTATTTTATGTTCATTTGCAATTAGTAATAACGTAGGTATCTTTTTATATATTATCTGTCTATATAAGTAGATCTTTGTGGGAGGGAGGGGGTAGAAGAGTGGTGTATTCTTTTTTTTTTTCACAGACGGGGTTCAACCTTTATTTGACCATAAGCAGTATAACAGTATAATATGTCTTGGGTTCACAGGTAATCGAATAATGTTGACCATATACGCATAAACTAACCCGTGCAAATGTGTAATTTTTCTGCTCCTCGGCAATCGAAGTATTTTATATTCTGTACGAAGTAAAGAAGCTAGTGTTTTTATAATGATGTTTATATCTTTTTTTTCTTGTTTTTTTTTTCTGTGTACAACTTTTTGTATAGAAATACTTGTCCAAAAATTTCGATCAGTAACTTTTTGAAACCGAATTTGCCTCTAGATTGTACTTTAGAGAGGTTATTTTTTGAATTTCTCAATTCTTCAATTTTTTTTTTTTTTCTGAAAAAACTACTCAAAATTTGACAAAAACGTCTCGGAAACCATAATTTTTTGATCCGAACTGTATGAAAATTTAAACATAGAAAATCATATAAAAAAGATTTTGGCGCAAGAAAATTTTTAAAATGTGAAAAAAAAATTTTGGACATTTTTCTAACATTTTTTTTTCTCATTTATTTTTTATATTATTAACTTCCCTTGTTCAGAATCGTTTTATTGAAGAAATGATTGTGACGTTCAAATTGTGTGTCCATTGAAATACAAATGTTTATCGCTCGAGACGACACACGGCACCCGATCCGGTATGTTTTATTATGAAAACCGCGAAACATCGTCACGCAACCACAGTCCACCTCTGTCGCTTTACCTCAGTCCCATAGCGATAACGACCGGTCTAATTAATGGAATTGGCATATCATTAATTATTATAAATTAGATAATCGTAACTGCCACCCGGCCAGGTCCGTCTATGTTAAAAACATTTTTAGTAAGGCACGGTTCGTCGTCTACATTATCCGCCACAACTACAATAAAATAATTTTTTGTGTACTTTGAATTATTTTATTGTATTCCTTTTTGGATTTTGTCTCGTTATATTTTATGTTCAATAACCCCTCGGTTCAAATTAATTGTACTTGATGTCTATCATGAACGCCATGGAGTAGTTCCCGAGGTCCATCCCGTGGCGACGTTTCGTCAGCGGGTGAGTGTGCAGATGATGGTGTAGACGACAGCGGTGTAATAGACGAGATGT
>JAIPRM010008817.1:0-15452 GCA_025469315.1 Stegophylla sp. TES_Ste_2020
CCAGCCCGGCACTCCGAATTTTTGCATTTTTTTTTCTTATATTTTAACTTCCTTCGTTCAGAATCGTTTTACTGAAGAAATGATTTATCGTTTCTTTAAAATTTAATACGCCCGTCAAGAGAATACCTTCCGTCGTGCGAAGTACACCCATCGTGCGAAGTATGTCCGCTTTTTTATTTATTCCTCGTTCATTCGGATTGTTCAAACTCACGAGTTTTCTTTGAATTACGGAACAATGGACTGTCAAATCGGACCGGAACAAAATCCACAACTTATATTGTAAAAAAAGTCTTCGGTCACAAATTACAACTTTTCGGAAAATTTTCTTCTTCAAGCGAATCTCGTCATTTTTTAATTTTTAATTCAAACTTCAATATTAAACTTCATATTATTTAATGTATATAGATCAGTCGGTGTTCATCTTCGAATTATTATTAATATGGTGTTTGTGAAAATGCATAAAAAAAATCACATTAAAAAATATAATATATTTGTTTCGCGCGAGAAGTTTAATATAAAATAAATTATAGATATTTATTTATTTTTTATTCCGAATCGAAATAATAAAAGAATTAATAAAATATATGAGTTTTCGCGCTTTATTCATTATTATTAGACACTGCGTTTCTTAAAATCTAATCAGTATGAACCGTATATTTAAAATCAAATACATAAAATAATTTTTACTTCACAAGTACAATGGAAATATGCTTGGCGTGTGACGAGAATAATTGTCATAGTCACGTTTAAACACCATAAAGTGAAACGAAAAATGTCTTCTTAATTATGTTGCAATTCTAAAAAATAGTAACTCGAAATACTAGGTTATACTATGTGTTATAGAAAATACAGAACTCTGGATGGTTTTTTGACTTTTTTACATTATTACTTAGCGATATTATCTTTAAGTCGATTTTCTTTTCTTTATCAAGTATCTAGTTGATTGATAATGTTGTTCTCTGTCATTCTTATTTCGTAATTTAATAATATTTCTTAAGTATAATATGTTATGATCTGGCGCATTTTATAAAACTCTGGAGATATTTTACATACTGACTTTAATGCATATTATTATTATACTTTTATTGAGTATCGAAAAAAAAAAATATATATATATATATACTAAACGTAAACGAGGTTGTGCAAAAAAGTTAAAAATGGTTCAAGAGGTAATTTTATTTATCTTAATAATGCAGTGAGTACACATTCATAAAATTATATTATAGCTAACAGCGATATATTGGAATTGAGTTTTGGATTGGAAATCAAAATTCTTTGAGAGTTTACTCATTCATTTAAAGGCATATTTGTTTCTTAGTTGCGCGTGTGCATGTTTGCAGGAGCGGATTTAAAGCACAACGACCTATACAGCCAGGAGGCAAAATTGTTTTGAATATTTATTTCGTTTTGATGTGATAACACACTTAATTTTACATTATGAGTGGAGCAAAGAAGTTTGTGCTTTTATAGTGATGATGATTTATTTTATTTTACATTATATGGAAATACTTTTTCGTATAAAAGTACTGGTACTAAAAGTTTATTATAGCAACTTTATATAGATCTCGGTGGTACTTTAGAGAGAGATAATTTTCCAAAATTCTCAATATTTTTTCCAAAAACGAGGAAATACTACTGAAAATTTGAGTAAAAATCGTAAAATAAAAAAAAAAAATAAACGAAATTTTCATGAAATAGATTTCAGCAATTCAGCCATAATTACAAAACATATAGGTCTAGAAATTTGATATTTTCACCCATTATCAACTATAGTGTAATAATATATGGATGGGTAATTTTTTTTTAAAAATATTTGAACACTTTTGAGTAAATTATTGTTTAAATCGTGTATTTGGTTTTTGTTTTCGTTTTTTTTTTCCCTTAGTAATATTAATTTTTTCCTAGGAAATAGTCAACGTCAAAGACGATTGGATAATATTAAAGCTTATTCTTATTTCATGGCTCAATACTTTTATGTACGGACATTTTGATGTATATACGTTTTTTTTTTTTAGCATAGGGGTGGCAAATTACATTCAGCGTAGGGGCGGCAAATTGTTAAATCTGCCCCTGTGTGTGTGTGTGTGTGTGTGTGTGTGTGTGCGTGCGTGTTTTATAGGCGTATAGTGTGTTGTTGACAAGTATATTGCTACAACAAAATTATTATGACTGTTTTGTGAGCAAAAAAAAAAAATAAATAAATAAATAAATAAAAAAAAAATACATATCATTTGGTCTTGAGCGTTGAGAGTACAAAACGTGACATATTTAAGTCAGAAAATCAATGCAACAACCCAGCAAGCTGTTATTGTTATAATTTAAGCGATTATTTGTATAATAATACAGATAAATCTCACAATACGACTGAAATTTTATAAAACTATTTGCAACGTTTTACCGGAGACCGAATTGTATTGAAAATATTTATTATTTATTTATAAAAATAATGCCCCGAAGAACAAAAGTTCAACATTTTTTAACATTATGTTAGTGCTTAAATATAATTAAAAAGTTAGTACATAAAAAATAATTACTAATATTACAACATATATTGATCTTAAGTAGTTAAATGTAACATAGAACACTATAAATTATGCATAAAGATAGAGAGAGTGTGAAATTTAAGATATAAAACAATAATAATAATAATAACAAATAATAAAAACAATATTTAATGTAATATTATTGATAAAATTAAATTTTTGAATGTATTTAACTGATGCTATCAAAGTGGAAATCATAATTATCTAAAGAATTACAGGAGGATGACATTCAGTTGATTGATGCATTTTGACTGTATAATTTTGACGTTGGTGATCTAATATGAGTCGTTTAACTGGTAGAATAATGATTGATAATGAGATGGTAGATTAATGAGAAATTCAAAAAATGACCTCTCTAAAGTACAATCTAAAGACAAATCCGGTTACAAAAAGTTACTGATCGAAACTTTTGAACAAGTATTTCTATACGAAAAGTTGTACACAGAAAACAAAAAAAATAAACATCATTGTAAAAACACTAGCTTCTTCACTTCGTTCAGAATCTAAAAATAATATATAGTTTGTTTTAAAAAAAATGAAGGAAGGGGGGGGGGGAGGCAGAAAAACATTAACACCTCGGCTCCCAAATTTCTGTGTTACTTATCTGTTTTTCTTTTTCGAATCTGGACCACTGTGGTCCGGAATATTATAACGTGCTCTCTGAAAGTCGCGTAGGGCCGAAACGCTGCGGGAACGTTACACACACTCGCACAAACACACACACACACACACACTCGCACAAACACACACACTCACACAAAAGCACGTGTCGTAAAAGGACAGTGAAGGGCGCTCGTGATTTAATGGCCGACACGGGCAACCCTCATCCGCCTCTGCGGGGCACCCTTTTTGTATACAACGTATACGTGTATATTATATGTAGACGTACGTGCGTCGCTCTGCAGCCGACTTAACGGTGGAAACGCGATTTTTCGCCCCGCGGTCGTGACGCGAATAACGTATCAGGATATAAAATTATGTAGCACGCGTGACAAATCGCGTGGCCGCCGGTCATTTTCCGTGCGGAATAATAATAATAATATAATATTATAACAACCGCTATATTAAAATAATAATAATAATAATAATAATAATAATAATAATAGGAATAATAATGACAACTTGTTGCACTCGGTCTGCGTGCGCGCGCGCGCTCGCGTGTGTGTGAGAGAATGTATGTGTACTGGTTTTTGTGTGTGCGCTGATGTATGTGCGAACGTGTGGGGATGAAACGGAGAATTATTATATTGTCATTGCTCGAATTCGTTGACGTACTTACCCCGAGTACCCCGGGGTCACACTGCGCGGTCGAATAAACGGGTGGTCGGCGATTGGGCAACATTTCGTTTAGCTGGTTTGAGTACAAAATAATTTTAGATTCCGAACGAAGTGAAACAAAGTGTTTTTACACATAGCTTTGTAAGTACATAATATAAATAACGTAACAACAAATCCATGTATGAACATTTTATTTTGCATTTTTTTACGTTTTTAATATTTTAGGTCATTTTTTTTGCATTTGCAAGTCATGTTTTCCTTTTTTAGTTCAAAAAACGGAATATTTAGTTAAATTCCGTCAATTTACATCTTTCGAAAACTTTTTTTTGTCTTACACAGGCTGTATATACGTCAAATTTAAAAAATTAAAAAATGTTTCAGGTGAATAGCATTATACAAAATTCAAATTCAACCAACAAATTTATTTATTTATTTTTTTTAATAAATAAACATATTTTTATGCATGTAAAATTTAGTCTTCCAATGTAGTTATGTATAATATTATCCTATAATATCTATGTAAATATAAAAATTAAATTAAAAACCATTTTGAGTTCATTTTATACCGTAATTTTTGGCAATTTATATTACATTTATAGATTCAGATTCTGAACGAAGTGAAGGAGCTAGTGTTTTTACAATGATGTTTATTTATTTATTTCTTTTTTCTTTTTTTTTCTGTGTACAACTTTTCGTATGGAAATACTTGTCCAAAAGTTTTGACCAATAACTTTACGAAACCGGATTTGCCTATAGATTGTACTTTGGTGAGGTCATTTTTTGAATTTCTCAATTCTTCAATTTTTTTTTTTTGGAAAAATCTACCCAAAATTTGACAAAAACGACTCGGAAACCATCATTTTTTGATCCGAACTATATGAAAATTTAAACATAGATCGAAAATCATATAAGAAAGATTTTGGCGCAAGAAAATTTTGAAAATGTGAAAAAAAAATTTTGGACATTTTTCTAACATTTTTTTTTCTCATTTTTTTTTTATATTATTAACTTCACTCGTTCAGAATCGTTTTATTGAAGAAATGATTTATCGTTTTTTTTAAATTCAATACACCTGTCAAGAGAATCCCAACCGTCGTGTGAAGAACACCCATCGTGTGAAATATGACCGGCTTTTTATAATCAATGTTTTATTTTTTTTTCACTTAACATACTCTCTTATTTCTGTGCGCGTATCAAACAACGCTTACCACATTGTAGAATCGTGGAGTTGTACGTCAAGCAATAGGAATTAATGTCTAAAAATATATTTTCGTATGCAATACTTAGATATTTAATAGGATCACGTACGTATGTATATGATAACCTGCGACTACCGATGGCACTCTAATCTACAGTAGATAACTTTACTGATTGCGAGTATCGGAACGTTTATAATAAGCCAGACATACTTCGCGAAATGGGTGTTCTTCGCTCGTCGGGGTGTTCTTCGCACGTTTTGTGGGATTCTCTTGACGGGTGTATTGAATTTTAATGGAACGATAGATCATTTCTTCAATAAAACGATTCTGAACGAAGAAAGTTTATAATATAAAATATAAATGAGAAAAAAAAAATGTTAGAAAAATGTCCAACATTTTTTTTTTCTCATTTTCAAAATTTTCTTGCGCCAAAATCTTTCTTACATGATTTTCTATCTATGTTTAAATTTTATGAACGAATTACGACTAGGAAATTCGCTCCGACCGCCTCCGCTGATGTGTCAATTGGATAAAAAAAATGTCAGCGAATACGAGTTTTTTTTTTTGAAAATACACTAATCACTTGGGTCGGTGACATATAAGGGGGGATTTTTCCACGAGACTGGAAATTTGTTCTCTCAATTCAAAACGCTTGTAGTTATTTCATCCTCTTACGATAGATTCCTGCGCAGTTTACAACGAAAAATTTATATGTACGATATTTCTACCCAAAATTGGTTTACAGGGGAAAAAAATGAAATTGTAAGGGTGTTAGAAATAAATTCAGAACTACATATATAGACACAGACAATTTTAAGGACTAGTGATCGACCTACTCCTTTCTATATGAACATATTATGAGCACTGTAGCTATGATGTTACAATACGTATCTTTAACAAAATGAATCAATTATATCAGCAAAAAAAACACAAAATGCAATTTTGTTATTTGTGTATATTGATCTCCGTCATTGCTCGTTTGGTCACTTATTTAACAATATCAGAGTTCCATTTGTATTATTTTATTTTCTACATTTAAGAATTCTCTATAAACTTACAATGGTTTGTGTACCTATTTATTTGTGTATTTAAATTTATGAAACGGTTTTTTTTTTTTGGAAATTATACTTGTTTGTAGCATATTATGAAAGAATACTAGAGTAGGCTAAAAAAAGATTTTATACTAAAAGGAATACTATACCTACCAAAAGTGTTTGGTGCATATTTTAGGGTTTTCGCATTTTTTCTGTTATTTATTGATAACTAAAGCGAAAATTACTATAACAATATTACCAAGCATTATTAATAGTGCTTGACGAAACTACAACATCCTGGAATCATTGACTTACATAGTGATTCGTTGTCAGTAAATAAAAATCTTCCCGAAATATTCATTCATTCGAGTGGACAATATCTAATATCAATTAATTTTTAGGGATTTTTTTTTTTTTTTTTTTTTTTGATACTAGTTACAGATAAGCATAAAAAATATGAAAACATTTTAAATTTTAAATAAATTAAAGACGTTTTGTTTTTGCGAGTAGACAATTTATGATTGAAATAATATGAAAAATATTTTTTATTCGAATTTTTTTCAGACAATATTTTTTAAATGTTAGAGCATGTTATATTTCTATAGAACACAGTTTACATTTTATAGTTTTTTATTTCTTTGAGTCTCAATCCCTGGTTATGAATGATTGACCAAACTTCAAACACTTACTCTATTTTATTGGTGTATCAAAGTAGCTTTGGTACAACTCAAACACACGTAATTCTAAGTTTAAAGTATGCGCTATCAGTTAACATTATCGTTTTACTTTTTCATTAAGTCATGCACTAGACCGGTTACAAAATATAAACTGTTATTATATTATTTTGTTTTCCGCATTGATGTCGATGGTGCTCGGAGATTTACTGACAATATATAAATACGGGAAAATACGCTATGCGTAGCTAAGCAATATAAATAAATTGAACGCTTTCGGTGGATTGTGCGACTGAATACACCCCTCGCGTCGAATTCTGTTAAGGAATTTTTAAATTAATTTAGTGCTGTGCTGCTCCGAGAAGCAGTATTCTTTTTTTTAGAAACCGAGTGGACTGAGTCGGGGATTTATTTTACAGTAGGGTGTGAACTATTTTCCAAAAACCCTTTTTAGGACAGTTAATCTGAATCAAAAGTTGGGAAAGTAGTAAATTAGTGTTTGTGAATGTATTCAATCGGAAAACGGGACGTTGGTTTAACTTTGTGAAAATTACGGTATTCTCATCAAATAGAAAATAAAAATAATAATAAAAAAAAAAATCTGTACGAATTTCAAAATTACCTAATTAAACTTTGTACTCGTAAATTTTCTCACGAAATAAATTTAATAGCGTAGAATTTAGAAAGAATAAAAAAAAAATCGCTACACTTTTAATGCATCAACCCGACCACAGATTTGAACGAATCGTTTAAATTCATTTTATGTTCAGAAAATCGATGATAATCTTTATCATATTTTATTCACACTTTTATTTGAAAAAGTTAATGCCGTCATAAGAATCTAATAAAATTTCTGCGCCAGAGAAAAATATCACCGGCCAATGTTTACCAGGTTAGGTTAGTTTGGTCTAATTTGATTTGTATACTCATATTAAATTATTATTTTCATCATGTTCTACACGTCATTTCTACGTGGTATAACACGACTATGATAAAAACGTGATAGTAATAACTGTCGTGACAAAACGTTTCCTCAGATATTTATTGTATTCTGTTGTTGTCGTTTTCACTTTTTATTTAATCCTCGAGCTTTGTATTGTTTCCTCAACAGTCACTGTATAAGAAGCTTATCTCTTAAGCACGTTCGCTTCGCGGTTTGTATTTATCCGTTTTCTTTCTTCCATATTTGTTTTTCTTCAAATTATTTTAAAGCGACAGTAATATTAATTTATGCGAGATTAACGTCGGCAAATGATAAATCGGTCCCGGCGGCAAAAAAAAAAAAACAAACAATACCAAAGTGGCATCGGCGGTAATAGATTGAAATAAATCCCACTTTGTCTTTTCACAAATGACCCGCGGTAGAGTTATTTTAGGTATTTCCTTTTCTTTTCCGTCCACCCCCTCCCCTGTATCCCACGCTCGCTCTTTCCTCTCTGTTTTAGTTAATGCTAAGGTAACAATATTTTCGGGATGTGCAACGGAATGGGAAAAGTTCAAGATGGATTAGCAGTTCGTGTGGGCTAAAGGTGTCTGTAATTTTCACTATTTCTTTCTTTCGAACCCCCGACCTCACCGTCTACCGGTTAAACATCTGTTGAAATACTCAGACATTAATCTGTTTTGTGATGACCCTAATCTCCGAACCCCTCCCCTTCCATCATTAATATCGGCCATAATATCTCGGTACGAGTTGGCCCGCTAAACCGTCGGTTGGTTTTTCTTCCTCTGACAATTATCAACATTGTTCACTGTCCGTTGTTGGAACATAATATTTTACTCTACAACACGTCTATTTGTTTTTATTAAAGATCACGACGAACGCCGTTGAAATATTAAATTTAAATTGCTTTTTTTTTAATATACGAGTACCTACTTACGTCAGAAAAATTATACGAAATTAAAAAAAAAGCACGAAGGGAATAAATACGGCAAAACACGACCTGATTAATAATATTTTTATGTATATTATAACGACTTGAAATCAATTGCCGACAAAACAATAATACAAACAACTTGATATTATGTATTCAGCTCTTCGATGTATTTTATTATAACAGACAGTATATTGACATTCATGCAATTCGTTAAACATTAAAAACATGTGTGTAGTCTTTTTTCATCGGAGTCAAATTTCTGAAAGGAAAGGGGAGGAACTGTTTTTTTTTTTTAAAACTCCCCTTCTTCATTATAAAATTCAAAAATTTTTTTGCATTATGGCCGTGTTAAGTTTGCCAACTTAAATTTTAAAATTATGTTTAATTTTGTAGTATAATTAATGCAATCAACTGTTATGTTCCAAATTATTTCTGTAAAAAAAAGACTTAGGTGTATTTTTGGGAATAGGTTTTTGGATAATACGCTAAAAAATATAATACTCTACACATTATTTTATTTGTTTCATCATTTAAGAAGTAGAATGGTAGAAACACATTTACTATAAAAGGCGGGTGAGGTAAGAACCAAGGAAAAAATGAGATTCTAAGCCCCTAGGTTCGTCCACCTTATCACACCTAAGCAGAAGTGGATTTGACTTTTTTACAGGTATAGGATAGAGACACTAAAGAATTGATGACTTTATTATAACCTAAAAGTAAAAATCAAGTAATAAAACACCCTACAAAATATCCTACATATTAATTATAACAGTTTCTAAATTCTCTTGGATTTTTTGGCGATTTTAGATACTGAGTAGGAAGAGAAATCTAGTGTTTGTAAAATTATATTTATTTTTAAATTCTGAGCAGAGCAAAAGTAAACACTTTTTGGTATAGAAATAGTTTTACAAAAGTTTTCACCAGTAATTTTATTAATTAAAAATCACACCCAGGTGATACTTTAAGCATGCCATTTATCAAATTTCTCAATACTTTTTTTAAAAACGCGGAAAATCTGTTGAAAAATTGACAAAAATGTCAAAAAAATGCTATAACCGGAATTTTCATAAAATTGAAAATTGTTTTTTAACTTAACTCCAAAAATAATATAGCTAGTTACTTAAAAATGTCCACCAACTACTGAAAATAGGTATTAGAAAAATTCCTAAAAATTTCAAAAATATTTGATCAATTTCGAGTGAAGCACAGTATTTTGAAAATATTGGAAAATCCTAATTTTTTTGTTAGTTTTTATATATTAAAACTTTTAGTTTTTGTTATTAAGATTTGAAAATTTAATATGGTCACACTCACACACACACACACACACACACATATATATATATATATATCTAATGTCCGCAATAAATCTCGAAAATCGTAAGACAACCTTTTTTTCTATAACCGTTTAAAGTTAGTAATTAGAAAAATTCATTAGTTTTAACTACAATTAAACACTTTATCATACATAAAAGAAAATTGATTCAACCGATCTTTTTGAAAATTGGTACATAAGTGGAGAATTTTATTGCGAATATTTTGGTGAAATGAAATTTCATACGGACGAACAATTAAACATTTTACTAGGGTATATATAGGTGTAGGGGAATATATTATGAAAAATCAATTTTCGTTTGTCGCTAATGGTTTAGGTTTGTAAAAAATTATTTTTAGTTCAACATTTAAGTTCAATGCTTTAAACCTGATATTTATTATTATGTATAAGTTGAAGCTCCACTCAGAACCATTTCATTGAAGAATTGATTAATCGTTTCTTTAAAATTCAACACACCCGCCTAGAGTATCCCACCCGAGGTGCGAAGAACGTCACAATGTGCAAAGTACACGCTTCTCCATTTATGTTTACACATTTTTGTAAAGACATATTTGTCCAACAGTTTCGAACAGCAACTTTTTGAACAACAATTAGCTTCTAAATGGTACTTTTAGATTCTGAACGAAGTGAAGAAGCTAGTGTTTTTACAATGTTTATTTTATTTATTTTTTTTCTGCGTATAACTTTTCGTATAGAAATACTTGTCCAAAAGTTTCGATTAGTAACTTTTTGAAACTGGATTTGCCTCTAGATTGTACTTTAGAGAGTTCATTTTTTGAATTTCTCAATTCTTTATTATTATTTTTTTTTTTTTTTTGGAAAAAACTAACCAAAATTTGACAAAAACGACTCGGAAACAATCATTTTTTGATCCGAACTATATAAAAAATTTAATCATAGATAGAAAATCATATAAGAAAGATTTTGGCGCAAGAAAATTTTGAAAATGTGAAAAAAAAATTTGGACATTTTTCTAACATTTTTTTTTCTCATTTATTTTTTATGTTATTAACTTCCCTCGTTCAGAATCGTTTTATTGAAGAAATGATTTATCGTTTTTTTTAAAATTCAATATACCCGTCAAGAGAATCCCACCCGTCATGCGAAGAACACCCATTGTGCGAAGTATGTCCGGCTGCTTTTAAAAAGTTATTTTTCTAAATTCTCAATAGTTTTCTCAAAATTTGGAAAAAACTACCCAACATAATTTTTATTATCCAAACTTTATGAAAATTTAAGTATAGAAAAACAATAATATGATAAATATTTTTGAAGCAAGGAAATTTTGAAAACGAGAAAAAAACGTTTTGAAAAATTATTTTTAATACCTTTTTTTCTCATCAAAATTATTTTACCTGTTCTCAGTTTTTGAATTTACAAGGATTTATACAAAGCATTTTTCGGAATTCACATTATTTCAAAGGGTTGACACTTGTCGCTTTGACTGTTGGTCATCGTTGGACCCATTGTAGTCATAATGAGCATAGTAACGTGTTAACTGTGGTAATGTAGTAACTATTGTTATTTGGTTATTGTATAATAACTGAACTATTAAAATATATCGTTTCTTTAAAGTTAAATACGCTCACCAAGAATAAGTCAACCGGAAAGCAAAGTATATTTATGGTGCAAAGAATGTCCGGCCTATTTTTTCTTGCTTTTTATCTGTTTAGCCTATCTAGAAAAAAATTCAATAGATTCTATAAATTTTAATAGAAACCTATCAATATAATTTGCACGAACTATCATTAATTAAACAAAATCATAGATTAAAAAGCCGGACATACTTCGCACGATGGGTGTTCTTCGCACGACGGATGGGATTCTCTTCTGATGGGTGTATTGAATTTTAAAGAAACGATAAATTATTTCTTCAATAAAACGATTCTGAACGAAGGAAGTTAATAATGTAAAAAATAAATGTTAAAAAAAATGTCCAAAATTTTTTTTCACATTTTCAAAATTTTCTTGCGCCAAAATCTTTCTTATATGATTTTCTATCTATGCTTAAATTTTCATAAAATTCGGATCAAAAAATGATGGTTTCCGAGTCGTTTTTGTCAAATTTTGGGTGGTTTTTTCCAAAAAAAAAAAAAATTGAAGAATTGAGAAATTCAAAAAATAACATCTCTAAAGTACAATCTAGAGGCAAATCCGGTTTCAAAAAGATATTGATCGACACTTTTAGAAAAGTATTTCAATACAAAATGTTATACACAGAAAAAAAAAATAAAAAATAAATATCATTGTAAAAACTTGTATCGTAATCTTCGTTCAGAATCTAAAATTAAGTAAAATATTGCAACTTTGATGCCGATTTCACGTGATAATTAATAATTCATTTATGAGAAACGCTCCGCAAGAAATTATTCAAACTTTTTATTGTGCGATTCGTGATGGTTTTAATAGGAATTCATGGAATATCGTATACCGAATATTTTATTAAAATATTTTTGTTTTGCTGCCCTTGAAGAATAAAACGGTAAAAGCCGCCCGTATAAATTATACTTCAATGATATTGCAGTGTCAGGTTTTTTTTTTTTTTTTTTTTTTGTTTACCCTCTTATACAATTGGACACTGGCCAATAGCGGTCGACCGTAGTGGGTTGAAAAATTATTTCCAAAGAAGTTTCAACTCATAATAATGATAATGATAATAATAATAATAATAATAATAATTAAGTCATATTAAAACGCAGCAAGATTCGATAATTAATAGAAAACTCATTGTGCCAAACAACAAAAACCCCAGGCAATTAGGGCTAGGCTTAACGTAGATAGTACAAAAATGTGTTATCGTGCATACTTTGTATTTAATATGTTCAATCAATGTCAAATACAATAAATCGATATTAAAAATAATTGAAACGAATTTCATTCTACATAAAAATGTCATAATACATTTCTCGTGCCTTGATCCTTAAAAACTGTCTATAGTAGTCTTCCACCAGAATTCACTTTGAGTGAAATTCTCCGAATTTTAAAATCGTATACTAAGGGCAAATTAAGAAAATGCCAGCTTGTAAAAAAATCATAACAACAACAAATTTATGGAGTAACATAACATTTGTCTAAGAGCTCAGTTAAAGTTAATAATATTTTCTCCTTTGATAAAAATACTAATGTATTAAATAATAATGTTTCAGGGTCAAAATAAATAATTAGAAACTAATATTTAATTAATAATATACATTTATAAACATCGTCGATAACGTGCTATATATTACTATTTATATTATTAGATAATCAGTTTTAAGTTTTTAAATAAAATTGTTTCTGCATATCGAAAATACTTTGCACCATGAGTATTTTTCGCACGTCGGGTTGAATACTCTTGGCTGTTGTGTTGAATTTTAAAGAAACGATAAATCATTTCTTTAATAAAACGATTCTGAGCGGCGTTCTAAAAGAAAGTTTAATGAGGAATACATAATAATAGTAATTCTCAATATCTCTAACAAATATCATTTAATAACAGAATGTCTATTTCATTATTCGTGTAAATAATCAAAAATAAGTTACGTAACAATTAGTACTAGTATCGCCAAGCAATGACATGCCCAGGAATTTCTTATAGGAGGAGATGTAATCTGGAGATGGAGTGGGAAATAAATCTAGGTAGGTAAATTAAATACTCAGTCATAGACACTATTAGGAGGGATTATCCCCTCCAAACCTTTTTCAAAATCTGCCAGATTTTTAGAAAGTTGAAAAAGATTGTAACACATTTTTTTTTTTTGGGGGGGAGGGGGAGGGGAGCTAAATCAATCAAATAAACATGTTTGCTCCCCCTCTCAAATTTTTTAATTGCACCAATACGCCCAATAAATTTTAATGAGAACAAGAAAATTATTTTCTTGCTTCACTCGAAACGTCTCTTTTTAAACTTTTTTGTATCATT
Organism: Stegophylla sp. TES_Ste_2020; assembly: GCA_025469315.1. Classification (NCBI taxonomy): domain Eukaryota; kingdom Metazoa; phylum Arthropoda; class Insecta; order Hemiptera; family Aphididae; genus Stegophylla; species Stegophylla sp. TES_Ste_2020. The sequence continues at coordinate 13,843 of JAIPRM010008817.1, forward strand.
ATCCAAAGAATATTATTTTCAACTTAAAAAAAAAAAATGCATTTTGATTGGCTACAAGTTACTATTTTATTCATTTTATGCTATTTAATATAATACGGTTTATACTATAAAAAACTATAACTGCATTTTTTTTTTACACACAATGAAGCATTTTATATTTTATTTATTTTTATTACACATTCAATTTCGTATAAATACTTTTAACTAAGTACTGTTGATATGCAAAATAACCACAGTTGTAATTATATCTAAAATCATAGTATAGACTACTTAAATTATTTTATCATTCCATATTATAAATCATGATCAATTATTCATAATAAAAATAATTCATTTGATTTTTTATGAATGTACAAAAAATTTCCAACTAAGTGTTTACAGGTACTCTTATATTTTATGTTTCGTATTTTATAGCAAAAAAATAACACGGGAATAAATTCAATAGGGAGGGATATAACCCCTAACCTTCCCCTCTGCACACGCCACACACCACCAAGTGGTCGAAATTCGGCCAGAATCACTAAAAAATTGGTTAATTTTTATTTGATTGTACACTGTTCTAACATATTATACTGACATACACGCTTTGAATTTAAATGTTGAACTAAAAATTATTTTATTACACACAATATTTACGATAAATTGATTTTCCATAATATATTCCCTTTCACCCAAAGAATATTCCATAAATAATTTAGAAGCTGTAGAACAAGTAAAAACAGTAGAACTGAACCTCAGCTCAGAATCGTTTTATTGAAGAAATTATTCATAATTTCTTTGAAATGTAATACACCCACCAAGGGAACGAAAACAACAAGCAATATGACGTCTGCTAACTGCATTTCACAGACGCGTAACCAGAAGAAGGGGAGGGGATCAGAGGGCTTTCACCTCCCCTGATATTTTTGAAAGAGGCAAGTAGTATGTCTCCTCCCAAATACGGGGTAATAAATATATACTTATTCCCTAGTCATTAATTGATATTTTGTGTATTGAACTCAGATAATTATCTGAACTGTGTATAGATATTAAAGTATTTTCGATAGTTATTATTATGATTACAATATAACTATATAATGACCACAGGGGAAGGGGATTTCTCTTGTCCTGGATAGTGAAGTTTTGAGGGGTGTTAAAATTACGGACACTCTTCAAAAACGTTATACTAATTTCCGGACTGTAATACCTAATATGTAACACGAATTTTATATTTTCCGCCCGTTGCTGCCCTATAGTAGTCGACATAAGCACATAATACAATTAACTCCTTAGCACAGTATAAGGGCATTAGTATTTAGTATTGTAGAATAAAAATCCCTAAGTCTAAGATTTGCTCCTCTCCTCTTCCCCCCCCCAAAAAAAAAAAGAAAAATGTTTTTGCGTCCCTGCTACTGATCGATTTTCACGCAAACTTTAGGCCGTCATCGACATCGCAATCGCCGTGAGTCTCAACAACGTATAATGTAGTAGTTTTTAAGTTTTTAACCTTTTTTATTCTACTCCCCTCCTGTAATTTTTCAAAAATCTTATCTCCCTCAAGAAAATTTTATCCACTTTAGTGTTTTGTTTTTTTTTTTTTTTTTTTTTTATTAAATTATAAAAAAAAAATT
>JAIPRM010008818.1:0-15451 GCA_025469315.1 Stegophylla sp. TES_Ste_2020
CTATAAAAAAGATTTTGGCGCAAGAAAATTTTGAAAATGTGAAAAAAAATTTTGGACATTTTTTTTTTTCTTATATTATTAACTTCCTTTGTTCAGAATCGTTTTAATTCAATACGCCCGTCAAGAGAATACCACCCGTCGTGCGAAGTACACCTATCGTACGAAGTATGTCCGGCTTTTTTACAATACTGTTGATTCTAAATGATTTCTAAAAAAAAAAAAAAATAGTGGTTTTCACTCAACCGTATGCTGAATTTGATATATTTTTTATATCTTTTTCACCATTTTGGCACCAATATAATGGCCTGATGGTGGCTGAAAACCGAAAAAATAATGTGACACATTTTTTTTTTTTTTTTTTTGTGGTAGAAAACTATTGTTATTAAGTACTTCAAATCCACGTTCTAATATTAAAATATAATATTTTACGCGAAATTATTACCTAGATGTGTCACATCATTATTTTTTTTTTCAAATTCACCACTACCAAACACCACGATGATGCCGAAATGATGTCGTTTATCAAAATGTAGCATACAATCGAGTGGTGACGATATTAATTTTTTTTGATTATCACGAAAACTGTTATTATCATTATTTTTTTATAAGTCATTTAGCACTAACGGTATTGTAAAAAAAAAAAAAAAGCCGGATATACTTTGCACGACGAGTATTCTTCGCATCTCGGATGTGAAGCTCTTGGTGGGTGTATTGAATATTAAAGGAACGATAAATCATTTCTTCAATAAAACGATTCTGAACGAAAAAAGTTAATAATATAATGAACGAATAAGAAAAAAAAAATTTAGAAAAATGTCCAAATTTTTTTTTTCACATTTCCAAAATTTTCTCGATCCAAAATCGTTCTCATATTATTTTCTATTTATGTTTAAATTTTCATATAGTTCGGATCAAGAAATTATGGTTTCCGTGTCGTTTTTGTCAAATTTTGGGTAGTTTTTTTTCAAAAAATTGAAGAATTGAGCAATTCAAAAAATGATCTCTCTAAAGTACCATCTAGAGGAAAATCTAGAAAAAAATAGCGTCATAAAGTTGCTGATCGAAACTTTCGGACAAGTATTTCCATACGAAAATTTATACACAGAAAAAAAATAAAAAATAATCATCATTGTAAAAACGCTAGCTTCTTCATTTCGTTCGGAATCTAAAAAAAAATGATTAATGATAAAGATTTGTTTTTAATAGATCAGAACTGATCAGAAACGTCTTACAGAACACCTTGTTTTTTTTTTTTTTCTACTTTTCCACTCTGTATATACTTACATAATATATTATTATAATAGGTAATATTATAGTTATCGCGTCTTGGCTGAAGGGGCCGCGACGAAGGGGTAGAGAAGAATATATTTTTATTATTATTATGATATGTAAAAATCGCACTCGCGTGTGCGTTGACAGACCGATTTGGAAAAGTTGATTATTTTATTATAATTCCGCCGACACCACCATTGTTATTCGGCGGCGGCGGCGGCGAACGAAAATAAAGTTATAACCTCCCGGTTGATAAAATATTCATATTTTAATTTACGCCCCTCCCCTCCCCTCCCCCCCCGGGCGGGCACAAAAGATGCGTGTCGGCGTCGGTGGTGAGGGCTCAAAGTTATTAGCCGCGGTTATATTATAATAATAATAATAATAATAATAATAATATTATAAACGTAATATCTGGGACATCTGCAGCGGCGGCGCTCGAGTATTTTTATTCATAAGGACGGGCTCTCCGCGGCGGTGTGTGCCGGCTGAAGAAGATTAACGGCGACGACGCGGGTCCTCGTCGGACGAGTTAAAAATAATAAAAAATAATAATATCGCTCCCGAATTCGCGTGGTTTACGGGTTTGTGGGTGAAACGATTTTCTCCCGTCGTCGTCGTCGTCGTCGTCGCCGCGGTGAGGGATGACGACGACGACGACGAGAAAAGGCGTTTTATTTGCGCGGTTTTCGTGCAAAGGTTATGTGACTATGATGGAACAGATTTATACGCACTGAATCAAGGATTCTCAAAGTTTTATGAACACTGTACCCCTTTTTACAAATACATTTTTTTTGGGGGGTACCCCTTCTTAGTTGCTAAACTAAATTCTATATTAAAAAAATTTTAAATACTTACACACATTTTTATTTCATTAAGATTAAGTCGTTAAAAACTGATCTACAAAAAATTTTGAAAACTAATATCGCTTATTTTCATAGAAATTAGTGAGAACGGTACTTATAGATTTTAGAGTTCTTTCCTCTATTTTAATTTAAAGATTCGTTTGCCAAACTCGTACCCCTTAAAAAATTTCAAGTACCCCCGAGGGGTACGCGTACCACAGTTTGAGAATCCCTGCACTAAATAATTTTAAAAAAACGCTATGATATGCTTCAAAAAATAAGTATTTATAATTTTATATTTATAATTCTGTGATTTGGTGTAAGAACGGCCAAATTCGCAAATTCTCATTCTCGGGAAACTTAATTATTAAAAAATGGCCGTTTTTAAAAACGAATCTTAAGATTTTATTTTAATATGATTCAATTGTTATGGCTCGGTTTGTTTTCCATAATTACTTTGGTTGACTAACAGTAAAGTAACTAGAATAAAGAATAAAAACTGACATAGGCCTGTCTATAAAAAAAAAAAATCTGATCTAATCATTTCTTACTATACAATTTGCTAACAAATTACAAATATGAAAAACATGTATTTCTAAACGTGTCCTAACTTTCTAAGTTTTTTTTTCGAAAATAACTTATTAGTAATTACTTTACGATTTCAAATAAAATGAAAAAACCTTTAGTAAGTACCTATTTTATCAAAACAAACAATAGTTCTCGATCATAGCTTTCTTACATTTTTCAGTATATTTGCTTAAAAATTAAATCTTATAGTTATTATAATTTAATGTTTTCATAGTAATAATTAAGTATAGTGATTGAAAAATAAGAATACGGTATTTTATAACAATAATAATATTATAATTAATTTTTGTTGTAAGTTATGATATAGTAATATACCCAAGGGGTTTGGGAATATTTCAAGAATATTCCTCTTGTTCCCGGGGAATCTCCCAGTGGAACATCGTATTTTATGGGCACTTGTATGAAAATTGCGTATCTACTGTGTATTTCTTGGATTTGTACGTGAATTGCATTCAACAAACGTGACAAAAACGACGAGTAACTCACAACGAATATTTTTCATCATTTAATTAGAGGTAGGACTACCACCAAAGTATTACTGTTAAAATATTGGTAGTTGAATTAAAAATATTGGTTTTTAATTCAATTGAAATTTAATATAAATAAAGGTCATCGTTTTCCATCAGTATCTCATCGAGTAGTTTACTCACTGTTAGTTGTTTTATTGAAAATAAAAACTTATAGCGCATCAATATTAATCAACATAACAATGCTAGTAACAAAAATATAATAAAATCTTTCTCGAGTTAAATGAAATCGATAAATTAGAATAATAAATAAATTTGAATTTTCGATAATATTGGAACGAGTCGGCAGTTCAGTTAATTCTTTTCCAGACAACTAAAAAATTAAAAAAGATAAAAGATAAACATTTTTTATCTAGATAAAAAAACAGATACTTTTTTTTAAATCCTTCTTTTTTAGTATAAATATTTTTTACTTTGGTATCATTACTCAAGTTTGTTTAAATATTAAAAATAAAATTTATTTGAACTATTTTATAATTTATTTTTCTCTTTTCAGGCATACATAATAATTCATCTATGTAATATATATATATACATAGGTAGTTTTCTTTTAATATAATAATAAAAATAATAATTATAATTTTTAGTCTGTGCATTAAATCATTTTTGATTTAATATTTATACACACAAATAATTGTTACTATTTAACAATTAAGTGTTTACCATTATTAACATAGGAATTGTAAAATAAGTTGAGAACGTAAGTCACTAAGAGAGATCATATTCTTAAACATAAATAAATAAATTTGATACAACTGCATGGTAAAAGAAAAAAATATAACAAAAACACAACTATTCCTAATAAAAGATTCAGAATCAGAATTGAAAAAAATTGAAATCCTCAATTAAAAAAAAAAAAAAAAAAAAAAACATTAATGATAATAATCAAAAGCAAACTCCGTTTAAGAACTTGTGTTCTCTCTCTATAACAAAAGCTCCGTGTCCTAAATCGTTATAATGTTAATGTTTTAGATTATTATGAATTTCTTATTCTATAATACCCAAAGTATTTTGACAATACTCAAAACCCTATGCCCACGTTTATGAATAAGAAATCCAATATCCAACCGCACGTCTAAAATATGTCATCGACGGTTTTATTGCAAACCGTATCATTATTTCTGGTGTGTCTGTAAACATAATAATAATTGTAATCGCAAACATGTCCGTTTTGTTTTCTTTATTAATCTTTTCAATCCGTGTTTAGCGGCTCGAATAAAAAAAAAATATTTTTCGAAATCCTTTAACAATCTCTTCTCTCTTTGCGCGAATTATAGCTACGCAGATATGAACACACGACCTTTTGATGTTTATTTTAATCAGGAACGAGACCATATTTTCTCCCGGCTTTATCGTTATTTTTCTTTTTTTCTTTTCTTACTAGCAATTAATTTTTCCCGTTCGCTTTTATGCACACGCGAGGAACCGACTTTAGAAATAAATGATTTCCGTTAACCAAAAATATTATGATTATTGACGTTTTGACGTCTTGAAATATGTATGCATAAATAGAATTCTTCGGTGTTTGGATTTATTTATTTCAGAAGGGGTGGGGGGGAGGAAACGATGACGCTCGTATCAGAATTTAAATTTTTTCAATTACCTGCCGGTAGTTTTTTTTTTTTTTTTTTTTTTTATACAAGTCCTCGTCTGAGTTAAATAATGCGGTATGCATTTTTATTATCGTGCAAAAATAAAATAAAAATCGAGCGGTTAAACCAAAATAAAAGTGCGAAAATCGCCAAAGATATTAAACGGACATATTATCGATTTCGACCGGAATCGACTGTAGAATAGTGTTTTACTTTTACCAATTTTGTATTTTCTTCGAGAGTTTGTTATTGCGATTCCGAGATAGAGAAGGAAAAATTAAAAATAAAACACTACCGGTATTCCGTCGTGCTAGATACGCTTTAATCGGGGGAAATCAATATTTGTCCAAGCCGTGACGTCACACGTGGAGGATTACGTTCAATAACATCGGAATGAATGCGTCTCGATTAACAGTTTATTCGAATTATATTTTTTATTCAATATTATTACAGGTTTATCGATTTAATTAATTAATGTTAGTTATTCCTATTAAATTTGCATCACTATGTGTTTGCAATGTGGTTGAAAATTTTACGAAGAGTCCGATTTGAACGGGTATAATTGGAAGTTTCATCGCCACTTTATTTGCGGTCCAGACATCCCCTACCCCCCATTCCTAGGGTTAAGATATTTTCTACCCGAGATGACGTGTAATTATTATTTTGTTAATTATATTAACAAAATATATTATGTTAACTGTTGTATGCAAATAATAATAATAGGTTTAATATTTATACGAGACCTGTCCGACGCGGTATTATTTCATAACGAATCGAGGGGGATTATTTTCAGTAATTAAATAATTATACGGCATAAAAACGCACTCGGTTTACACGTAAGTTGATTATGATGTACATTTATTGCGATTGAAATAAAATAATATATTAATTAACGCATTTACACATATGATTTTATCGTTATATATATATAAATGTATTAAAAAGCCCAAAAATGTGTGCTGCTTTTCAATCGTTATAGTATTTCGAATACTATTTGTATGCGACGGGGGAGTTTTGGAGCGGAAGGAACGTGCAACGAATCACGGGAAACGGAACGTCTTGAGTTTTGATTTTAACAGGTATAACTCGAGAGTAAAAACATTCAGTGGTAAGGGTAATTAACATTTTTGTGTAATGGTAGGGAGACACTATTCCCAATTTGTTTTTCACATTTTTTTACTCCCCAAAAGTTCTCTTTCTCAATACCATTTTAAACCAAAAGTTCTTTTTAACAACACCAAATCTATCAATATATCTTATCAAATATAAGAAATTACATTTCATTGTTAAATAAAATAATTAAAATTTTTTATTATGATCATTTTTTTTTTTTTTTTTTTTTGTAGGGGAATATTGAATTTGTAAAAATATATATATATTGGAAGAATGTTTTTATGGCAAATTTTGAAATTTGAGAAATTAGATTGGAGAAATCGGTCTGGGAAAACTGTACTACAATCTTTTGTAATAACTAATATTATACCGTTATTTGGTTATGAACAAAAAGTTTAACCGAATAAAAAACCCATAAAATCTGATTTAAATCGCAAATTCACCAATAACAGAGTCTATCCGTAATTAAATTGTTCGTTATTCGATTCAGGAAACGGTTCGAACAGCATTCCGAACGAGAAAAGTAGCATTGCTTCTTGTGACGTCACGAAAAACCGCAGTGAATGTCATTATTGATAATATTATGTGATTATTATAATATGAGACTCGGCGTGACGAGACACGTTCGTCTTTGCACGTTTTTGCTATCCGAGAGAATCGTTTTATTCGATTCCAGAGAAACACTCTTATGATAATAATATTATCTTAGACCGTCACGAACACGCTTTTCATCGCCAATGTCCCGCGGAGAGGTGTCGGACGTCTATAGCACGCGCCGTCAACTGTAAATCCAATCGCGTATATGACTGGTATAGCACGCGTATGTAATAAATATATAATATTAAATTAAAAAAAAAAGTCTGTGTACTTCAGAAGGTTTCTTCATTGTATTATTCAGTATTAACCATTGACAATTTTTTGGTTGTATTGTATAAATGATATATATATATATATATATATATATATATTATCTGTAGCAAAAAACCGGCCAATTTAAAAAAAAATATTTTTTTTTTTTTTTTTTTTTTTAATTGTCGGTGCTAATTTGGAAATAGTTTGATCACACACCAAGTTTCAATTGTAAATTAAATCGATGCAATGTTAAGCACACAGTGTTTAATTCTAATTGTGAAAGTTATCTGTTTCAAACAAAATTGAAAAACTAAATAAATTTAAAAAAAAAAAGCCAACAACGTTTTTAAATAATTATTCAAATAAAGTATGAAATCAGTTTCTTTGAACAAACGTAGTATTATTTTTGATCATTTTACGCGTTTTTGTGATGTTCTCTAATCAAGAGTAACAATGTTTAAAGGATATCAATATTATAATATTTAAGTTTGAAGTATTTCAAAATATCGTTTATGAAATAAAATTGTTCTTATCATTATTTTTTTCGATGCAAAGTATTCCCAGTGTGTCTAAAAACCGAGTGGCATTAATTCGTTTCGACCTTAAAGCCTCTAGGGAGACGTATGCCCTTCTCTTCTCCTCACCCCCCCCCCCAAAAAAAAAAAAATCCCCGACAACAAGACGTGAAGAGTTTCGAGTACAGGGCGTTATTACTGTTTATCAGACCCTGTACGAAACACGCGTTAGGCGTATCATATACGTCATTTGCTCCGTCATTTCGTTTGTTATTTGTAGTTGCGTTACCGTTTTCCCGACGTCAGCGGTTTTGCAACCCCCAACCCCCATCCGTTTCCGATTTTGTCCGGAACTGTGGGCGAGACCCAACCCGGGCAGGAATCCCGACGAATCAATTGACTTTATCACGGTTTAGGAGACTTAAGCGGCGTGCTAGAACTTACTATGGTAGAACAAAGCGCCACGGGCGGTGGCAGTAGCTCAGCGGGACGTCCGAAGATATTATTACACTTCACGCGATACACATTTATCTATACTTATATATATATATATGTATGGCCAACTCCCACCAGTGTCGGACCACCGCGTTCGAAGGTCGGGGGTGGGGGGGAATCGTTTTAATTGCGCAAACTTTGTCTCGATCTTTACTGCGCCGCCGCGCGACGACTAATTAATTGCTCGTCAATTTAGCACCAGTCCGAGTGGGCAAATACACCCGCCGCCTAGCGCCCAAGACCGTCACGGAAACTTCACGATAGTTCGATGATAATATCATTATTATTATTATTTGTCTAGGACAACACAGCGATATTATTATTATTCGGTTTAGATACAGGTAGTGTTTGTAAACTCTATTATAATGCACTGTGAATTGTAAAGGGTGTTCCAAAATTTTCAAAAGATTTTAATTTAATCGAAATCACGGTTTTTTTTTTTTTTTTTTTTTTTATTTGATTACTGAGCACACAGGTGTTAGGGATATGTATGGAATAGCACATCAGGCAAATGAAATGGTCTCCAGTCTGAATGCTGGTACACATACATACAGTCTGTTTTGTTAAAATTTGCCATGACCACTTTGCATAAATTTGGTTGAAATTCATTGATGCAGTTCACAATGCATGGGTGGTTGTAGGCTTATACGGGCATAGACTTATGATTGAAAATAACCTCATAAAAATAAATTAAGTGGTGTTAAATTACATGATCTACGGGGCCAATTCTGATCACTAAAAATAAAGAAACTTTCAAACTGTGGCCGCCAAACTTTCGTTATTCGTTTAAATATTGTTCAACAATGAAAACGGGTTTTTCTCTCCATTTTTTACTAACAGATTCTTTACTGTGTGTGTGCTTTTTATAGTTGGTAATACTTAACCTCACAAATGATGGTAAATTCGAATCTTTCGTAAATTATTTGGACGCCCTTTGTTACATTTTCCGACGGTGGAGTTAGGTAGATAACCGCAGATAGTAATTAAGTATGTAAAGTCCAGCTATTCGTGTACTATATTCCTATCGCAAAAAAAAAATAATTTTCAACACACCCACCTAGAGTGTATCTGAGCGAAATTTTTCCATTGGTGCGAAGTATGTCCGGCCTTCTTGTCTATTGCATTACTTCACTTCACTAATGTGCTCATTTTTTTTTTTTTATTTAATAAAACAAAAAAAAAAAAAAAGAAAAAGGAAAAAATAATTAACGAGAAAAAGAGTGTTAGAAAACAGCTGTCCGACATTTTTTTTCACATTTTCAAAATTTTTCCTATGTTTTAGTGTTCGTAAAGTTTGGATAAAAAAATATTATGGTTTCCGAATCTTTTTTTGTCAAATTTTCTGGTAGTTCACCCTCCCTATACTTTCGTCAAAGCGGCAAACGTAATAAGTATTTGTTGTTTGTCGACAATTTTAAATTTACAGGCAAAGTACTTTGTTTTCAGACGCTCGTAGGTTAGGTTGTGGTGCGTTGTGAAAAATTTCGCGTCCGTTGTCGAGAAAGTTTGTAAAGAAAATAATTGTCGAATAGTTTATGAGTATACTGTTTGCGAGATAAAAACTAATAATAATAATAATAATAATGAAAATTATTAAATCGGTGGAGTTTACACACTACTACCAACCTGTTATCTTGACCTTTTACGACCGGCGGAGTTTGCATAACATATTATATTATTACCTTTTTCCCTAACCATACGTAACCGCGGGTCGAGTTTACACAGGTGATTAACATCCAATCGGCGGCGGTGTTTACATAATAATATTATGCCCTATTATTCGTGTGCTAAATTCGTTTGGTGCGCAGAAATAAAAATATATCAAAAACCGGACATGCTTCGCACGATGGGTGTTCTTCGCACGTCGGGTGAGATTCTCTTGACAGGTGTATTGAATTTTAAAGAAACGATAAATCATTTCTTCAATAAAACGATTCTGAACGAAGAATGTTATAAAATATAAGAAATAAATGAGAGAAAAAATGTTAGGAAAATGTCCAAATTCTCTATTCACATTTCCAAAATTTTCTTGCGCCAAAATCTTTCTCGTATTATTTTCAATCTATGTTTAAATATTCATATAGTTCGGATCAGAAAATGATGGTTTCCGAGTAGTTTTCGTCAAATTTTGAGTAGTTTTTTGCAAAAATGACCTCTTTAAAGTACCACCCAGAGGCAAATCTGGCTTCAAAAAAGTTATTGATCTTGGACTTTTGGACAAGTATTTCCATACGAAAAGTTGTACACAGAAAATATAAATAAATTAATAAAATGAACATTATTGTAAAAACACTAGCTTCTTCACTTCGTTCAGAATCTAAAACGGTTTTCTCTTCGAAATTCATCGAATCAGCATACATCATATTATCAGAAGAAAACATAAAATATTAACAAAAACGAGGAACGTCTTCTTAAAATCTCTGATTAGTATTATGTATTATTAAGCTTATTATTTTGCAAATGCGTTGTTGACATCTCGCGCAGCAGACGTCAATTATCTTTTAATTGCCTTGTTGGGTGTGCGTGTATACATATAAAGTAATATTGTATTAAAATTCTAATTTAAAATTAATACCTGATCAAAAGCAATGGCAGGTGATCAAAGGCAGTGTGTAAGAACTGTGTGATGCATTCAAAGTAGCTTTTGTTAGCGTCGAGCAAACGCGAATTTGTCATACATCAAAAAGATGCGTGTTTTGAGAACACTGTGTTAACGGATTTCGATATTACTTAAGCCGAAAAACGTGCGTTTTTCACAATAGTCTCTGTACCGGTTTCGGTTAAATGAATTAGTCCTTAATTAAATCGAAATACCTACTACAAATTACGTATCCGGAAAATGATGACAGTATATTATCAAAAGTCTTGTTAAAATAATTGTGTAAATTAAATTTAATCCGTGTCGATGAGTTGTTGGGAGCATGTTAAATTAATCATTATTTTCTTTTTGTTTCAGGTGAGTTGACAATGTTGTCCTGTGTAATTAAGTAAGCCCTAGTGATATATAAAAACAAAAAAAAAAAAAAAACAATAGTTTTAACCATTGTAAAACATGACGTGTCTTAAAGATGTCCTGTGATGATAGAATTTTATTTTTTTTTTAAATAACACTCCCGTTCTATTTTAACTAAGGAATTTCATTCGGATTTTTGTGAATTTCTGTGTATTGAAATCAAAATTCAGTTATATTTTATAATATTGCGAATTAATGAGGCGTTTGCGGGTAAAATGGTAAATTCATAATAATAACGTAATACGTTTTTAACTAAATTATGCATCCAAGAAACTATAATATCCTCAAAATTTAAATTTAAATAATTCAAAAAATGTCTTTCTAATTTTGATTTTAACAAATAGATATTCACAAAAAAATTACCAGAGTAAAATTATTATGTAATTAATATACGTAGAAGAGTGTTACTCGAAGAAAAAATTCCGTATTACCTCAGAACATACAAGATGACACGAAAAAATATGTATGAAGAAAATGGTTTTTATAGTAAGTTGTACATTACAAAAAAAAGCCGAACATATTTAGCACGATGGGTGTTCTTCGCACGACGGGTGGGAATCTCTTGACGGGTGTATTGAATTTTAAAGAAACGATAAATCATTACTTCAATAAAACGATTCTGAACGAATGAAGTTAATAATATAAAAAATAAATGAGAAATAAAATGTCGGAAAAATGTCCAAATATTTTTTTCACATTTCCGAAATGTTATATATTTTTTGTCAAAATTTGGGTAGTTTTTTCCAAAAAAAAAAAAAGAAAAAAATTGAAGAATAATTGAAAAATTCAAAAAATGACCTCTCTAGAGTACAATCAGGCAAATCCGGGTTCAAAAAGTTGCCGATCAAAAATTTTGAACCACTATTTCCATACGAAATGTTGTACACAGAAAAGAAAAAAATAAACATCATTGTAAAAACACTAGCTTCTTCACTTCGTTCGGAATCTAAAAAGATTCAAAATTTTTCCATTTGTACGACGATAAGAGGGAGGGAAGCATGTTTAAAATGAATTATCCTGTATGAACAGTAGTCAGTACTGTCTCAACGCGACTAAATTAACAGTTCTTTAAAAGCCGTTAAGAAATTACAAATTTAAAAAAAAAAAAAAAAAAAAAAAAGGTAGGAGAAGGCGGTCGCAGACGGTTAGACGCGCGAAACCTCCGCGGGCGCATAACACGGCGAAACTTTCTCCGTCGTCCGAGTGCATCATCGCAGTAGCAGAGCACACGTTTCCTCGGCGGCAGGAGGGGAGGGGTGCGGGAGGCGATCGTAACCATCGTTTGTACCGGGTAAAGAGAAAATTGGGTGGTGAAAAACGGAGACGGTTTTAAAAGGGGAAAAGAAACGAGAGAAAGAGAGAGAGAGAGAGAGAGAGAAGGGAAGAGAAGAGAAGCGAAAAAGAAAGAGAGAAAAAAACAACCGTTCCGCCTGGGCCGCGGGCTTATGATAATGTGACCGATATATCTCATTTCGCATCATGAACACAAACACATATAATATCAGTCGAGTTTTAGCCGAGTGTAGATTTCCAGCCGACGACGACGCGACGTTACTGTCCGGGGGGAGGGGGGGAGCAGGCGTGTGCGTTAGTATTTTCTCCGTTTTTATCGGTTCGCTTTGGGTTTTTGTTTTGTTTTTTTTTTTTTTTTTTGTACCGAGTATACGAGCGCGGCGCTAAAGCGTTTTATAAATAACGCTTTATTCGTCGTCGGCAATTTTTTTTTTTTTTTTTTAGGGGTCGCTTAGGGGCGAGCGTAATTTTTTACTGTCTTCACAAATGTTTATTGTTTTCGAAAAGAACATTGTTGTATATATATATATATATATATATATATATATATACACAGGGTGTCCCAGTATACGATTTGACAAATACAATAACTCTTGTTCCCTTAATAACACTGTAAACTTTTTATTTTTAATTATTATTATTATTATTACTAGAATAATAAAGAATAAAATTTATTTTTATTTTTTTTTTTTTTTTTTTTTTGAACTCAAATATTCAAATTTGAAATTTTATACTACATTTTTGGGGAAAAATTCAAAATAGCTATTGGTAAACTTATTTTTTAGAAATATATTAGTGATTAAATCTCTAATAAAGGTTAATCCGTTCATTTTCTACAGGGCTTTTTTTTTTTTTATTTATTTTTTGCGAATTACGAATTATTAATCATTTTGTCAAAAACGTAACTGGACGTCAATTATTATTGATATGACTTATTTAACGATTCCGTTAAATTATTCGAAAGATTAGCTATCATTAGATATTTAAGCACCAATATATATATATATATATTTTTTTTTTTTTTTTAATCAGTTTCACAAAATTAACTATTTTGAATTTTATCTAAAACTGTAGCAGCATACAAATTATGATATTATGTAAATATAATGTTGTAGTAATAATTTTTAAAATGAATAATTGTTTTAAAAATTCTAAAATAGAACAAAAATATTATTGCGTATATCAAAGCGTATAGGAACACACCCTGTACACGTTCAAGTAAACGGGCCGACGTCGTCGTCGTCGTTATAATGAAAAGGATTCTCAGGATTATCTTTTCGCCATTACTTCGTGTGCGGCGGCGGTCGTCGAGAACACGTGGCACGCGAATATTATTGTTACATATAATGCGTTATTATTATTATTATTATAATAACGTATACGCGACAGCTAATCATCAGGGAAATAAGAAAAACAAAAAAAAAAAAAACAAAATATTTCATACTCTTATTATACTACTCCCATTCGTTTCCCCCTTTTTTTTTTCGCTCCCCTCATTTCACCACTTTCATAAAATTCATCGCCTGCACTCCAGAACGCATTGCATTAATTATTGTTATTATTATCGCTTTATTATTACGGTTTATTTTTTCTTCGCGCGCTAATATATTATTTTCCTTGCATTGTACGGAATTAACTGCCGGCCCGTAACAGTATATAGTAAATTACCGTACACGAAAACAATGCAAAAAACGAATATAAATTATTTAATAATAACAACACAACGATTATTGTTCAATGGACCTTTAGGTAAAAATATCGTAGATAACATTACACTCCAACCCCCCCCCCCCCAACCCACCCACCCACAGGATAATTTCTCCGAGTTATATTATTGTTGCTTATATTATTATTATTTCATTTATGAAATCAAAAAGGTCCGCGGGAATGCTAATAAGTTGTATATAACACGTACGCGGCCTACACCTCGAGGGTTAGTTAAGCGTTTTTATTCATAAAATCGTTTCCCCCCCCCGTAATTTTGTAATTATTTACTTAATTAATGGAAAACGCAAAAAAAAAAAATAAAAATACCGGCAAAGTTTTCACTGAAGATTTCCCTCGGCTCTTTATATTTCCACCACCTTTGGCCGGCGCGAAAAGTTTGTTTCCTACAAAATAATATTATATAAACCGTTTAATAACGACGAGTTTATTCGTCATTTGCGATTTCCCGTAAAAAAAAAGCATTTAAAATATAGTACTACTTTCGAATAATATAAGTAGATCAGGCCCGACGAGAGGGTAGAGCAGCTGGGGCCGTAGCCATGGGGCCCGGGGCCACGAAGAGGGCCCAGAATTTTCCGAAAAAAAAAAAAAATCGAGCCCTATATTTTACCTAATCATTACTTTAACAGAGAACAGTTATTTTTTAAATTTTATAAATTTATAATTTTACTTAAAAAAATGAACACATATAATGTTGGGAGTTAAATGCTGGGGACATATGGGTATTAATTTTGCAAACAGACTTCACAAAATCAACTTGTTGTTGTATTGATTTGTTTTCGATGAGTAAAAAAAATTAGTTATTTAATATTTTAAGAGTGTAGACAACGCGAAAAGTCTGTATAGATTATTATATTTTTTTTTTTATTAATAATTTGATTATCTCTTTGTTCCGTGTTAGATGATTTATTTTTTTAAACCTATTAAAATGAAGAAAAATGTTAAAAACAAAAAATAATAATAATAATTTTCTTTCGCCAAAATATTTATCATATTATATTGAAAAAACCGTATTAAGTATTTATGCCTGACTCATTTTTAATTTGGATAAAACAAAAAAAAAAACATTTTAACGTTTGGAAAATTATTGAGAGTTTTGAAAAATTCGAAAAATAACCTTTTCTGCAGAGTACCATCTAGAGTCGATTTTTGATTCGAAAAATTGTTGATCGAAACTTTCGGACAAACACTTCCATACGAAAGAGTGTTAATCGAATAAGACATCATAGTGCAAAAATACTAGCTCCTTTTCCTAGCTCTCAGAATGTAAAAAAAAAAAAAAAAAAAAATCGGACATACTTCGTACGATGAGTGTTCTCCACATGACGGGTGGGATTCTTTTGACGGGTGTATTGAATTTTATAGAAACGATAAATCATTTCTTCAATTCGACGTTTCTGAACGTAAGAAGTTAATAATATAAAGAACAAATGAGAAAAAAAAATGTTAGAAAAATGTCCAAATTTTTTTTTTACATTTCCAAAATTTTCTTGCGCAAAAATCTTTCTCGTATTATTTTCTACCTATGCTTAAATTTACATATAGTTCAGATCAAAAAATGATGGTTTCCGAGTCGTTTTTGTGAAATTTTTGGTAGTTTTTTTTCAAAAAAAAAAAA
>JAIPRM010008819.1:0-15450 GCA_025469315.1 Stegophylla sp. TES_Ste_2020
TTTTAAAGAAACGATGAATCATTTCTTCAGTAAAACGATTCTGAACGAAGGAAGTTAATAATATAAGAAAAAAAAAATGTCCAAAATTTTTTTTACATTTTCAAAATTTTTCTTGCGCCAAAATCTTTTTTATAGGATTTTCTATCTATGTTTAAATTTTCATAAAATTCTGATCAAAAAATGATGGTTTTCGAGTCGTTTTTGTCAAATTTTGGGTAGTTTTTTCCAAAAAAAAAACATTGAAGAATTGAAAAATTCAAAAAATGACCTCTCTAAAGTACAATCTAGAGGCAAATCGGGTTTAAAAAAGTTATTGATCGAAACTTTTGGACAAGTACTTCTATACGAAAAGTCGTACACAGAAAAAAAAAATAAATAAATAAACATCATTGTAAAAACACTAGCTTCTTCACTTCGCTCAGAATCTAATAAACCGATAGTTCCAACACTACTTGTTATTTCTTAAAATCAAATAAAATATAAATATTGTATGGTGGGTATGTCACATAAAAAATAGGGGGAGGGGTGCAGTTTAAATTAGAGCTCAATTTTTTTTTTTTTTTTTTTTTAAAGGCGGCAAAATTAAGTTTTGCCTAGTGCACTATTTTTACTTGAACCGGCCCTGTATGTACACAGTCATAATATTATGATATAGTATCACGATCCGATTGATCTTTTCACTGCGTTTTGATGATCTCGTTTCGTTCGGTGGGTTTTATTTGCATACATATTTTTTGGGACGTCGTTTGAGCTACGAACATTTTGGAAAAAGGTGCGAAAAGGGTGTTTCCTATGATAATAATAATTTAGATGGTAAATATCGGTTGGTTTATGTAATGATAGTAATATTTTATGAATATTATTATGATTTTGAACAACACGGAATCTCGCATAATAATAATAATAATAATAATAATACATAAATAAAAACCGCAAGTTTAACAAAAAACGGTTTTAAATATTAAAACCCAAAGTCGATTAAAAACGAGAATCTAATAATAGTTGTTTATAATGAAAACCTATTGATGCGTGTGGCCACGTCAAAGGGGTTTTATGAAAAAATATTATTATTAATACTGTTGCAAATTATTACAATAAGCTATTTTTACAAAAAAAGTTACGAAAACCAATTAATTTAACCCGCGAATACGTTTTGCATGTGTGGGAAATTAAAGTAGTTTATGGACACACACACAACAACGTGCAACAATCATCGTTAATTTTTACTTTCACGTATTCAAAATTCAAATGCGAGTGTTTGTGTCAATAAAAATTATCATCATCATAATTAATAACCGCAAAAATAAAGTAATAAAATGCAATTGACGACGACCTGTTTTAATAAAATATTATGTTTACCAGTGGCGTATTTGAGGGGAGGGCGATGGGTGGATCACCCCCTCCTTGGATTTTTTTTATTGAGGAATCATTTTCCGAAAAAAAAAAAAAAAAAAAGGAAAAGAACAATATTTAGCTGTAACTATTTATGCTATGATACTTGTAATTAATACGAATGAATAACACTTGATTTAAAATTTTTATTATTTCAAGTGAAATTAAGAAACACAAATTTGTGAAATTTGTCAATTATAACTTTCAGTATCAAAATTCAAACAAACGAATTATACATTATTTTTTATGAAATAACGACTTCATTTATTTATTATAAATTCATAACAATAGATATGTATTATTAAATTTTTTACTCTTGTCATAAGTACGAATATTACATACACAAAAACGAGTTATACGTATATATTACCAATTTTATGAATATGGGGAATGGTTATATTTAATAGGTTTGAGGAGACTCAATGTAGAAAGAAATCAGAGGCTCGACTATAGTCAAAAGTTATAGGAAGACAAGGAAAACAAGCATTGTATTATAAGACTGATGAAAGACTATGCTAGGCTAAGATTTGAAAACAATTTGTATTAGGAGCTAAAAATGGATTTATGGGGCTGAGTCCGAATGGTAATATGATGTGTAAGGATAATTTAAAAATCGCCCCCTCCTTGATGAAGCTTCAGATACACCACTGAAGTCTACCGTATAATGTTTGTGTACAAAATATAAAATTATACGAAGAAACCATTGAACGTGTTATTTGTGGCATTAAAATACGTTTTTGAATACGCGCGTTTGTGTATTATAAAGAAACTAACAAGTGGCAAGTACAAGCCTCACGTTTATTCGCACGATAATCCGCATTCTAGGGGGGGGTGAGGGGAAGGCGCTCAGAGTTTCGTCGATAATATATTATTAATATTACTATCCAATAGCAAAGCGATTTCCTGCGATTTAAATCTTAGGTCACGATCTGAATCAGAGTCACAAAGTTTTAATTGAATGTCCACGAGAAAAGAATTCAATACTTTTTACTGTTTTATTATTTTGAAAGAAGCGAAGAATGTTTTAACAATGATGATTATTGATTTTTTTTTTTTCGTATAGAAATATTTATTCAAAACTTTTGATCAGCAACTTTTTGAATTAGAATTGACCTATATATATATATATATATATATAATACTTTTAAGAGGTAATTTTTCGAAATTCTCAATAGCTTCTTCAAAAATTTGGAAAAAAACTACCCAAAAATTTTTGGGTGTAAACATCATTAAAACTGCTTTTTTTTTTTTAATCCAAACATTATGAAAATTAAAATATAGATAGAAAACAACATGAAAAATATTTGATGAAAAGAAATTTTATTTTAAGAGAACAACAATTTTGAACATTTTTTTCCCAGTACAATTTATTTTTTAGATTTTGAGCGGTAGCGAAGAAGCTTATGATTTTACAATGATGTTTATTTTTTTTTTCACTTTCTGCGAACACTTTTTCTTATGGAAATACTTGTCCAAAAGTTTCGATCAGTTACTCTATAGATTTCAAATAACACCCAAATGGTACTTTAAAGAGGTAATTTTTCAAATTTCCTAATATTTTTTCCAAAAACGGGGAAAATCTGTCGAAAAATTGACAAAAAACGGCAAAATATGCAATTTCTGTAATTTTTGTAAATCTGAAAATTGCTTTTTAACATAATATCGAAAATAATGCAACTAGAAACTTGAAATTCTCACCAACTACCGAAAATGGTCACGAGAACATTTCATACAAATTTCAAAAGATTTGATCGATTTTAAGTTAAGTACAGCATTTTGGATATTTCATGAATTTCTCGTTTTTGTATGATAAAATTTTTGATTCTAGATATTTAGAGTTTTCCATTGAAGTCTTTGGAATAAATATCTACGGTCTTAGAAACAATATTGAGATTCAACAAAGATATCATCTCTTGTATTTATACATCTGCCGCATCCATTAATTGTGTTACCCAAATTTTAAAATTATGTTTTGCTCATATGCAAAAAATGAAATTACTTTGTACTTTTAATTTAAATTATTGTTTTAGTTTAAAATGCTGCGTATTCTTTTGATGAATCTGAATCGGTATTGCAGCTGAATTAATTTTTAATTTTTTTTTTTTTTTTTGTTTTATGATTATTCTGAAAACACTGTCACCCTAATCTATAGGAAAATTCTTGGAGAAAAACGAAATTAACATTGTTGTAACATTAGTATTTGTATAAAATGTCGAATAATGTGCAGTGTGCAAAGCGGTGTGCGAGACGTTTTACGATCTTAAGTAATCTCTTAACGGAGATTAATGGTCGAAACCTACGCGTTATTATATTTCGTACACTATACTTAACACTCATAACCGGCAAATGCAAAAGTCTCGTGTGTTGTTCGTCAAGAATATCGGTTGTGCGTGGGCACGTCGCGTTTTGAGGGAGGAAAAATGGCGAGGGGGGAGGGAACGATTGCCCTCAGGCCCGCACCTCCGAATTTATAAATTAATAATAATAAAAAAAAATTAAATTACAAACCGGCTCGCAATCTTGTACTGTAATCGCCCGCCATCGCATTATTCGTGAAATAATATTATAAACTTTCTCATATTATTATTATTATTGCAGTGAGACTTCACATGGATTATTACGAAAATAACTTTACGAGTATTCTGTTGCGATGTTATCAGTTTCTCGTTTGGCGTATAATTTTGGAACCGACTTCGCTGTTTTCATAGTGCACTAACGCAATGTCGATGGCTGAAAAACCAAAAATATGACACGTCCAGTTTTTCGAAAATCGGGTTTAAGTATCCAAAATTCAAAATTAATTTGCCATAATAATTATATAATATGGAATTTTATGAACTGAATATATTTTTCTAAGAATCCAAGAAAATAACAAGTCCAAAAACATTGGGTCAAAATTTAGGGTTGCCAGATTTCAAAATTAAAAATATGGAACAAACAAAAAATAAATTTTATCCCCCCCCCCTCTAACAGTTGATTCTTTTTTAAATGAAAATGTTTTTAGTTAATTTCTATATTTAAGTTTTATAATTTTTAAATAATATTTTAACAGAATATGTTAATAAGAACGTACACTAAATAAAGTATAAATATAACATTTTTAAACTTGATAAAATATTTTTGAAAAAAAAAATGACTTTGTATTCTTTAGGCAATAGCCAATAGGAATGAAATTATAAAACAAATATCACATTAATTTTATAAAAATACGAGTATATATATATTTTAACTTTACGAAATTAATTGATTGTTGAATTTCCTGATCATGCAGGTCTATCATATTTATCAGAACTTAAAAGAATGGATATCTTTTATAATATTCATTGATATCCTATAAGAGTCAAAAGGATATATTGGTAATTTTTTGAAAAACGGGACATTTTGGTGTCCCGAAGAGATTTGTTGGGACAACGGGACCTCTAGTTAAAATACGGGAAGTTCCCGTATTATACGGGACGTCTGGCAACCCTATATAAATAGTGTTTGATAACAAACATTTTTTTTTTTTTAAACGCCATCGCGAAATCTTAAACGAACAAATAATAATAATAATAGTATGTCATGTGCTGCATACTTTGAAATGTTCAACTCAAAAATATAACATACGATTTACAATATTATAAAACTTTGTCGACATTCCTACACGTGCAGCAGTGTGTATTTATATATATATGTATATATATATATATATAACTGATACAGTGTGCGTGGAAATTTGCGTACAAACCACTCAAACATATTTTATTACATAACTTAGTGTAACTTGGAGCTTATTAATTCCGGTATACGGACGTCATAATATTTTAGGTAGCTGAAATGTTCGGTTTGCAGGAAATTCCGTATGGGGCTGGCAAAGCGACGTTAAAAATTATCATTCTCGCGAATGTTAAATAAAATAATTAGAAAAAATAGATAAAAAAAAAAAAAAAAAAAAATGATTATATCATAATTATTTTAATTCAAATAGAATGTGTGACATTTTTTAAATATCGTCAAGTATATAATATAGTCGGACGACGATTTCGATTGAGTGTGTTGATCGCGATTTAAATTATAGAGAGAAAATTATATCATATTCGTCATTTTTAATCCGGGATTCTAGATATTCGTTTCATCTCGCGTTTACAGGCCGCTGCGTTGGATTAGGAGGATTTCTTTTCGGTTTTATGTCTGTGTCGTTTGAAAACCGTAGACCAAAACGACGGAACGCGAACGCTTTCATTCGAAGAATAATTATTATTAACACGAGTGTACACGAGCGCAGAGTTGAAGTAAAATATTCGGTGCAGCACGATTGCGCACTTTTTTATCTTTTTACCCGAAAAAAAAAAAACACAATACGATTGCGCACCTTTTATTTCGCCACGTTTTTGTGGTAAAAAATTATGAGTTTAATTATAAGTTCTTTCTTATCATTATTATTTAAATATTTTTCTTATGACATATTATTTTTTTTTCTTTTTATGACAAATTTTATTAGATTATTTATACTTGACTATATTATATATATTATAATGTATTGTCAGATTATTTTTTGAATTTTATGAAATTATAGATGAATATCAATATTATTATAAATTATTATTAAGAGTATATTTTATTTCTTCATTTTTAGACGAATATTATTCATTTTGACTAAACAGATATGAGAAATTGATTTTTATAAAATATGTGCAATCGTGTCGTGTTTGATCAAATAAAAAAAAGGTAAAAAGTGCGCAATCGTGTAGTGCCCAAAATATTGCCACGACTTTAAAAAATATTTTTGTATCAATATAAACTAAATGAAAACGTTTGCCGATTAATGTACGATTTTGAAACCGATTGTTTTGTTTTCGGTCTAAATGTCGAATTATGATATGAGTTAAAATTCGTTTATTGAAGATTTTAATTTCGGTTTTCGTTATTTATTATACTCGCGTTGGATTCCGTCACGGGATTTATTCGAAACGAAATAGGGTCCCAATGCAAACAACAATTCGTGTTTAAAAATTATATTTCTACAACCATCTAAAAATAAATCAATAAAATCGAAATGTGTTTATTTATACCTATACTCGTATATTATTAAATTATACGCGTCTATAGAAAGGAATCGGTGAAAAAGATTTTTCATTTTTATTCTGCAAAGAAAATTGTATTGAACGGTGGCGGCGACGACAAATTGTTTTGGTTTTATGACATTCACCTTAAGACGAATGTGTGTGTGTGTGTGTGTGTGTGTGTGTGTGTGTGTGTGTGTGTGTGTGTGTGTGTGTGTGTGTGTGTGTGTGTGTGTGTGTGTGTGTGTGTGTGTGTGTGTGTGAGTGTGTGTGTTGGTCCTTTTTATTTATTTAATTTGGTATTGGATTCGATGAAAGCAATGATCGAAGTGCAATATGGGTTTTGTTGTATTGTATACCTTCCAATTTATTATTATTGTTATTATTTTTATATTTTCTTACACGTTACTGACACGATAATATAAAACATTTTTACGCGCGCGTAGCGGACCGACTCGATTAAACGACGAAACAAATTCAAAAGTCGTGGGTGGATTCGTGTGTATTTAACTAACTAAACCTAACGTTTGAAAATCCAACGCCGAGTAAACTGAATAAAACGAAATATTAATAAAATAATAGTTATTTACTGCACTACACCCGAAAATTCTTTAATAAAAGTAAAAAATAAAAAAAAATGGATATTTCCTACTTTAGATAATAAAAAAACTTTTACAACTTATTAGAAATATATTCATTGTATTGACAATCTATAATCTACACATAGTATTTTCAATCAATGCATTTATTTCTATTTTTCTGTAAAAAACTAATAAACGATATAAATAATAATTATAATAATAACTTATTTTTACTGTATTATTATTTAAAAGCTTCGTAAAATGTTTATATAATATTTTTTCAACGGAAACTGTTTGATTATTCTTCACGTTATTGTTATAAATAAGTAGTTATATAATTTTCAAAAACATTTAATCGGTGTTTTAGTTACTCAAAGTGTATTTCCTGCCTGAAATTGAAGGTTTCAATTCCATCTAAATTAGTTTCCGTTTTGGCGCGAATAATACATACTATCCATCATTCAGTCCAATGCAATTTAATTTACGAAAAAAAAAAAAAAAAAGAGTATAAATAAATACAAACATATAAATACGTAAAATAAAATCTAATAACGATTATAGCAGTAGGATTTGTATTGAACGCTCCAAACAAAGAGGAAGTAATGTTAAAATAATATTTCAATATTTAACGCAGTTTTTGAAAAACAGACATTTATTGTGATAAAGTAAAAAAAGTAAGTATCAGTTGACTGTGACTACACAATGATCTTACAAATTAAAAAAAAAAAAAAAACCGCTTAATAACCACTAGTTTTTATATAGCATTATAAGTTGAATTGATAAATAATGTTACAGTTATACCGTTTTATCAAATTAAAAAATTGAAAATATAGCTTTTCTTGCGTTAATTTTCATAATTTATTTATTGATCGTAATAGTAAATGGCATATTATTTAAATACTAATACATTTTTATTTTTCCATAAAAAAGATCTAGTTTATTGAATGTTGCAGATAAGGGTTAGTCATAATATTTAGGTAACATATTATACAAATCATGTAAACGTGAGATATGTTGATTTATTATATACATAAATAAATACAAAAATTTTAGATTTTAGTTACACCTCATAATAGCTAATTACTGAGTAAAATATATGTTGTGGCGTGTTCTAAAGAAAAACTGCGTGTAGGAGTATTGATAGTATTATAAACAGATAATTTAATTATAATTTTAACATTGATTAAAACAAATAATGGTCAATTATTTTGTAGAAAATGTTTGACTAGATAAAATAATCTAGTAAGAGAAATTTCCAAAGTGTTTTAAATGTTTTTTAAAAAATATGTATAAATATGTATATATCATTCAGAACGTATGCGTACAAATGTAGGATGTTATTTTTTATGAGGGTAGGGGAGGGGGTAAAATTAAATTTCAGACACCCTCGATCACCTTCCATTCAAGTTTATGATAATTAATTGAAATTAAATGTATATAGTATGTATATTTAAAAACAATGTTATAGATACTAATATCACAAGTAGTCTGGCCCACTCAGATAATACTCTGCCCTAGGAATGGCCCATTCAAATTATCATAATATATAAATTTGATGTTTTTTTTTTTTTGATGGTACTTAACTAAAATATTAGCAATTCACATATTGATACTTTACAGTGTCCAGTGTCATTATGTTCTACAAGCTAATATTTCGTGTTATAAAATTATACTGGTTAAAAATAAATCGAAAATGATTTAATATCAATTTATAAAAAATTTAAAAAATTTAGAAGTTAGGTTCAGATTATTTAGTATTTAAAAAAATGTTTTGTTTAATTATAGTTTATTATATTAAAAAATGAATTAAAATAATTGAGTATGGTGAGTATCAAACAGCAGAGGCAGTTCAAGTAGATAAGTCCAAAAAAAATCCTCTGTATACAAAAACGTAGAGATTTTTTCTACAATTTTTTTCACGTACAGAATCTGCATGAAGAAGTGAATTTAACCGGTGAGCGCATTGATGTATTTCAAATGTTTACGTTTATGTAGACGAGGGACAATGTATGTTATGTTTACTCTTGGACACTTTTCAAATTAATCGTGTTCAATGTTCGAGAATTTTGAAAAAAATAAAAAACAAGTATTCAGATAATAATACATATAGTACACGAATAATAGTCGTGTTAGTGACATGTCTACGTATAAATCGATTTCCGCATACGTTTTGTGGTTCGTTTGAATAACGATGATCAATATAGTGAAACAATAATAATAATAATATGCATTTAATTTGTATTTTTTTTTTTTTTTTTTTTTTTGTTAATTGTCAATAACAGAATTATTATTGTAACCATCGCGCAGTGGTCCGTCGGAATCGAGAAAGTAAAATATGCGGTTTTTAATGACATTGAAATTAAATGTATACCGCGAATCCGCAACAGATTTGATTTTCATCTCAAACAAAGTAATTGCGCTTGCATTGGAAAATAATACTCTTCCCATTTATCGATCATTATACATTATGTACAGACGTCACGCAGAACATCATCGGAGTGTGTCCGATGAACAATTCACTTTTCCTCCTATCTGTGTCATTTTATTATAAAATAATTATTGTCGCGCGGACGACGATTACTGATTTTCATATTGTTTAACGAACTTAACTCAACGGTACTGGAAAAATTTTATTTTCTTATCGACGAAGAGCATAATACTACTCACGTACAATACAGGGGGGGGGCGGACTGAGAATAAAAATCGGCCCCGGAGAAACAGAAATTTCAGCCCAAAATTTTATTAAATTTTTATTTATTAAACACACACACACACACACACGCAATACTTATTTTTAAGTTATTAAATATTGTTTGCTCTAAATTGTACAATAATTTCCAAAAGATCGACTAATAGGACCCAGGGGCCAACTGGGAATAAAAATCGGTCCCGGGAAAACAGAAATCGAACAAATGTAAGAGTGATTTTTAGTCTCTAACTTTTTTTTAGATATTTAACTTAACCTAGGCTTACACCGAACATTGGATCACTACTATACTACTCTAGTCATTACATATTCTCAATTTATTATTATTATTATTATTATTATTATAATACAAGATCGATTATACGATAAATTTGTCTAAATAATACTAAATATATTAAGTATTTTTTACGTTTATTTAATTTTACTTTATCGGCCTAAAATTTTACCGGCCCAGGCGGGGATCGTCCACTCACCGCCCTAGCCAGTCCACCCCTGGTACAATGAGCACTTACTTTTACGCTCTGGTCCGTAATTAAACGCATTTAACAAAAATTATTCCGTTCTCAAATACCTGCAGCAGCATAAATACTGTGTTTTGTAAATTGGGTTGGATGAATATAAAATCGATTGTCAAATATTCTTTGAACTTAGCTAATTAATTTTCAATCTATAAACAGCATTATTAATTATGTAAAATACATTGAAAAGAGACCCAGAATAATATTAAATATACCGTTAGGCTTCACGTAATATACCATTTGCTCCCTAATATAATTAACTATTCCCTAATTAACAGAAAACTATTTCAAGAAAATCTAGATTTTAGCATATTTCATCGATTTTTACGAAAGTAATTCGTCGGTATAGCATGAACTTACGTTTGGAAGCAAACTATTGGATAATTCATTTACTTTTTAAAAATACCGAGTAAACGAGTCTTACTACCCAAACACAGTATTGCATTCATAAAAAATGAAAAAACACATCATTGTAAAACCAATACAGTTCTACGCTTCGTTCAGAATTTAAAATCAGATAAGTTTTTTTTAAAGGGAAATTTATCGTTTTAATTTGCTCGTGCATTTGTCAGTTTGTTATTATCATTAACAAAAAGCTGGACATACTTCGCACGATGGGTGTTCATCACACGACGAGTGGGATTCTCTTGACGGGTGTATTGAATTTTAAAAAAACGATAAATCATTTCTTCAATAAAACGATTCTGAACGAGGGAAGTTAATAATATAAAAATAAATGAGAAAAAAAAAATATAAAATGTCCAAATTTTTTTTTTCACATTTTCAAAATTTTCTTATGCCAAAATCTTTCTTATATGATTTTCTATCTATGTGTAAATTTTCATATAGTTCAGATCAAAAAATGATGGGTTCCGAGTCGTTTTTGTCAAATTTTGAGTAATTTTTTCCAAAAAAAAAAAAATTCAAAAGTTGAGAAATTAAAAAATGACCTCTTTAAAGTACAATGTAGAGGCAAATTCGGTTTCAAAAAGTTACTGATCGAAACTTTTGGACAAGTATTTCCATACACAGAAAAAAAATAAACATCATTGTAAAAACACTAGCTTCTTCATTTCGTTCAGAATCTAAAATGCATTCAGACTCAAGTAAATAGCAATCAATATTCTGGAAAAATTGGACGAAAATCATATAATTATAAATTTTGATAAAAACAGAAATTTACAAAAATATTTACCTGTGAAATAATATTAAACGTATTGAAAAATAGGTAAAATATTATTTTCAATTAATGCAATTTATAGTAGATAGGTACATTAACATCATAATTTATAATAGATATTGCTCATGATTTTGAAAAAGTCACAGTTTCACTAATCTCACTAACGTGAGGTTTAATATTAATCAGTCATTTTTTTCAATACTTTCTTTCCAATTTTTTCACTAATATTATTTTTTTTTTAGAAAATTTTCACTCATACCAAAATTTCTTTTTCTTGACATAAGTGTACAGATCAAACGTAAAACTTGTAACAATTGTGCGTGGGTATGGATGTATGACTATGTGTTCGTGTAATAAATTGAGAAAGGTGTATTTTTATGGAGATAAACTTATTGAAAGTAGAATATTACTCTCACGCACCTATATAATATTATTTATGTGTCGTACTTTACTTTGATGGGTACACACTATTCACACTTTTACACGTATACTCCCTGAGAGGAGAATGATGATATGAAAACGATTCTTATAAAATCGATTGATACTCTGTCGTATACAGGGTGTATCAGAGTACAATTTGAAAAATGCAATAACTTTTGTTCCATATTAATAATTTTAGATTCTGAACTAGTGATTTTACAATGATGTTTATTTACTAATTTTTTTTTTTTTTTTTTTTTTTGATGAACACTTATTCGTATTAAAATACTTGTCTGAAAGTTTCGATCAGTAACTTTTTGAAACTGGATTTTTCTCTGGATGGTACTTTAAAGAGGTCGTTTTTCTTCAATTCTCAGTAATTCCTAATTGTTTTTTCAAAATATGGGAAAAACTACCTACAATTTGGTAAAAAAGACACAAAAACTATCATTTTTAAATCCAAACTTCATGAAAATTTAAACATAAATAGAAAATAATATGAGAGATATTTTGGGGCAAGAAAATTTTGAAAAATATGAAAAAAAAATTCAAAATTTTTTTTTAACAATTTTTCTCATCAAAATTGTTTTATATTAAGTAAAATTATCTTTTTCTCCTTTTCTTTAATTATTGAATAAAAGAAGTACAATAAAGTTGAGTTAGAAGTAAAGTCAAATAAAGTTAAATAATGTTAAGTAATTTCAGGGTGGGTTTGAACCCACCTGGTCATAATTATGGTAATCTTATGACATCAGTTGGTGATATTAATTATGACTTATTTAACAATATTATTAAATTACACGCAAACTTAAAAAAATCGTAGGAAATGAATGTATTAACCTTTATTAGAGATTTAAGCAGCAATATTTTTCTAAAAATCAGAATCACAAAATAACTATTTTGAACTTTTTCTAAAACTGTAGGCATAAAATTTAAAATTTGGGTCCTAAAAAGGAAAAAATATATATACGTTATTGCTATAGTAATAATTTTCAAAATTAAAAAGTTAAAAATTATTGATAGAAAAAAAGTTATTGCATTTGTCAAATCATACTCGGACACCCTGTATATAGTAAGAATACGCTAGAGGTAGACAATAATATGTTTAGTATAAATAATGGTCTGCGCAACAAATGGATGAAAACCTTAATATTATGTGAAAAAGTGCATTCAGCAATCATATGTGTAAGGCTATTCATTTGACGAGGAGAAGGGGAGGGGGAGTTTTTTGAAACAGACATTGGCTCTGCGATTTTAAATCGTCTGTATTCTCGAATATAAATGTAAAATATATATACTCAACAAGAATGAACTTGTCTATTCATGTCGAAAGTCCAAGAATTGTACTAGAAATTAATTCTGTACTGCATTGCGTTTGAAAAATAATGCCTGTGACTTATTATTCATTTGATTTAAATTAAATTGCGTTATACGAATTAATTGGTATGCGTATACAAATGATTGCGCATCCTTCTTTAAGTTTAAAATGAATAATTAAATGCGGCAAATAGTAGATTCAAAAAACTTTTTCAATTTATTCTACGCTTTTAAAAATCCACATTTCCTAGGTACTAGGTATATGTGCTTTTAAAAATATTTGTTTTAAAACACAATTAAAGCGCATTTCACGATCGTCGTGTATTTAGTTCAATCAAACATTTTAGATGCCTACAGGACGTATATATTGTAAAAGTTTTAATTACATTTTAATTAATTAATCAATTTTTCTCTCTTCAGTTAAATAATAATAATAATGAGAAATAATGTTAATGTATGTTGATAAAATTTGAAAACAAGCTTGACGATTGGGTAAATAATTCAGTAAATTTAAATTCAATTATATTTTATATTTGTCAAAAAACATAATCTACAAAAAAATACGAAGTCATCACATTCACAGTAAATAAATAATTACATTAGGTATATTCAGGGACTAAAATTGTGTGTAGTACGACACACTTTGTGTAACACGAAATATTGAGTGTGTAGTACAAAATGAAAAAGTGTGTAGGGATTGCATTGTAATAATTGATATTTAGTTTTTGTGATTGCAATATTTTATAATTAATTTAAAAAGTTCGTTGATTTTGTTTAAAAAATATCTGTAATAGCGTAAAATAAATGGTCCTAATAAATTTTTGATATAAAATTATTAATAAATTCCTGGTATACTCATCTTGCTTTATGCAATTTATAGACCAACCTTACCAAATTTTCGAAACTCTAAGTATATTATTTCAAAATTGTATTTATTAATCTTCTTTTTTTTTTTTGGGGGGGGACGTCATACATGTAATTAAAGTATTTTAATGAAGTAATAAGTGTCGGAGACAAAGATTGAAAATATAGGCAATATACAAGCACAAAGTGTGTAGTACGAGAATTCAGATATTTTAGTCTCTGGGTATATTGGTATATAATATAACGTATTAATATTAAAATAAATCTTAAGCCATTGGTCAGAAACAAATGTTGAAAATAACCGAACAGTTAAAATGCAACAGAATAAATAACTTTTCAACCAGATTCTATATAATAAAAGAAGCAGATTTTTATATGATCAAATGTTACTTGACAAATCTATATATAATTTCCAGTGCATTAGTATCGTTTGTACATGGAAAAAGTATAATTATTGTATAATTATAATTATTGCTCGAATGGTTGTAATAATTAATTTGGATCTACCAGCCGAGATTATAGTAAACATATGCAACTAACCGCATAGGAGAAAATGATATAAACCATTTAAGTGTGCAAGACAAATAATTTACGTAATAAAATATGTTCGACACAACAGGTAGAATACATGCCATAATTATTGGTTGTAACCCAGCGATTTGGGAACGTAATTATTTGCGATTAGACACTGTAACAATTTGGTCGTTATTCGATATGATTTTAACGACAAATGTAACTCGATTTTAAAAATACAACCACAGACGTATTTAGGGGGGACTTGGGGGGCTAAGCCCCCAAAAACCAGTGATAGCCCCCCAGAGTTTTTTTAAAAATTGCTTAAGATTAATGTACTTTACGGGGGCTAAATCAATAAATAAATATTTTAACCCCCTCAAATATTTTTTCCTAAGTACGCTAATGAATGCAACCTTTGAACGAACACGAGTCTAATAATGATTTTTCAACGATAATATTAATCACTTTAAGTTCGGGACTTGTAACCCTAAAAAGCATTAAAATAATATGCGCTTATATCTCTCATTTGTAACCTGATAAATTTAAATAGTCTGATAAACCTACTTATCGCACCATGAGCATTCTTCGCTCCTTTTTTGAGTGTGTTAAATTGTAAATAGGTAAACGATGAAGAATTTTACTGAAAAATTATTAAGTTTATAATTAATACAAAAAAATTTATTTTTTATCGGTAAGTTTTATTATTCCACTATTAACCGAATAAAGGGAAAAAAATAAAAAAAAAAAAAGTGTCAGAAAAAATATTTTCACGTAGGTTTTAAATTAAAAAAGCCGGACATACTTCGCACGATGGGTGTACTTCGCACGACGGGTGGTATTCTCTTGACGGGCGTATTAAATTTTAAAGAAACGATAAATCATTTCTTCAGTAAAACGATTCTGAAGGAAGGAA